>CAUYON010143165.1:0-23893 GCA_963573935.1 Arctocebus calabarensis | reverse complement strand
CCTTCATATGAAAGCTATAAATTAGCTTCATATTAGGGCTGAGTACATTGGATACTTTTTCTTCCATTCTTGAGATACTTTGCTAAGAAGAATATGTTCCAGCTCCATCCATGTAAACATAAAAGAGGTAAAGTCTCCATCTTTCTTTAAGGATAAATTGTGGTACATGTATACCATGGAATACTATGCAGCCTTATTGAAAAATGTATTTACTTGTGTCACTCTTAGCATTGGTAAAAAACCGCACTGGTTATAATTCAAAAAAGTTGCCATTTAGGAAAACCATGCTGAAGCTCATCTTGGTTCCTAAAACAAGTAAGTTAAGAGATATAAATAAGAGAAATGAGTGTAGCTTGTCGGGGACACTCGTGCTTTCTACCAGCATGCGGGGGAAACAGGAAATGCATTGAACACAGAGCACATCCCTACATGAACTCTTTTTCTTGACAAGATATTTCTATTTTACTGAAAATATTAAAACTTCTTATCTCTTCATTGCTCATGTACTTTTGAAATTTTAAGTTTGATTGTTTTAAAGTCATTCCTCAATAGCTCAAAATCATACACAATAAAATAGTTAACCTCCTAGTCCACACTCTCCAATACTGTGGGGAGAATTTCTATCAAATCAAGATTTGTTTCTTGGAAAAACATTCTATACTCTAATGTTTTAGTACTCTAGATGACCATTTTATACCATAGGTTTTAGTTAATCATGAGTGTGTCTTTTACTTGTATGTTATTCCTGTCTACTGCCAAACATAAACTCATTTTATATTATAAAAAACTGTGTATCATCCGCTTTCTAGATGATGTTTCTATTCATCCATTATCTTTTTCTGAAAATACTTTCAATAATAGCCGTTCCGAGGGGTGTGATGGTATCTCATTGTGGTTTTGATTTGCTTTATTCACTCTTAACCCCATTATTAAAGGTTATTTGTTAACATTGTGGTGTGTCCTTTTCTATGCATACATTATTTTAAAAATTGGGGTCATTGGGTATATGCAATTTAGTAGGCTGCAATCAAAATTATTAGAAGAGGACTTTACCAGGCCATTAAAAATTCTTCGTGAAGATCATTTTTAGTAGCTGTTAAACGTATATAAAAATGACATATCTGTATTTTTGTGTGTATGTATAAATACATTATGATTGTTGCCATAATGGATTTTATGCAACTCGCCATCACTATGCAAAACAGATTCTACTCTCAAACAACAGGAGTGCTGTGGAGACAAGGAAGCGGGTGAGTTTTCATAACACCTTCTGTTATTATGTTATTCTTTAAGTACTGAATTTGCTTGAAATTACAATAAACAAAATAAGAGCAAACATTTGGTAATTTGATCTATAAGATACCCTGAAAGTAATAATCTATCACAAAAGGCTTTTTTTACTTTATGAAATTAGGTGGCCTCTAATTTTTTAAAGGTTTTGAAATAGGGAATGGCTTTAGGAATAAAACCAACCAGGTTTTATCCTTGAAAACATATTTGCAGTTCAGTTAAGCCTAACTTTCTTCTGGAGTATGGCTGTTTAAAATGCTCACCAATGAATCTGAAAATATCCCATTTTGATCATTATCAATATCTCAATTGTATGCTATGAAATAAAAGTATTATAATGGAATACTTGCCTGCCCCACAGAGTATATATACTTTGTATTTATAGTATTCACATTAAGAAGCTGGGCTGAAAATCTCAAAATATCATATGAACACCGTGATTTGGGGGCAGGGGAACTGGCACTGCCTTGGTTTCTGTATAACTTGGCACAAGCCGATGGTTTCAGGCAGGACTTTGGGAACAGACTTATGTCAAATTTGCCATATGGAGTTATTTGGCTCAGATTATAGTGGTTTTCTTGGTTATTTGCCTGGTTTAGGAATTATCAATGCTCTCCAGGATTTTCTCCAAACACAACAATGTATGTTGAGAAGAAACCGACACCTCAAGAAGAAAAATCCATTTGCTATTTGGGAGGTCTAGATGATTTCTAACATTTCTGAGATTGGCAACGAGGTTAGTTCTGTTATCCCTAGAACACAGCTGCTAGTCTGGCATTTGGCCTCATCTGAACTTGGACCTTGCCCCATCTGAATTTGTACCTTACCCATGAACTTCACCCCCAGCTTTCTCCACACTCCAAGATCTATCATTTGTGGGCCAGCCTGAAGAACAAGAGTGAGTCCAAGGCAGACACAAAAATCGTTTCCCCTAGTGTCTTAATGTACTCAGTCAACGTACTCCAGAGAGGCATGGGTGAATAAGTGTGGGACATCGAGGGAATGAAGATATAAACGTTTTTTAGAAGAAAGAAGAAAAGTGGCAGGGGGAAAGGGGGAGGAGAAAGGAGGAGAAGAAATCCAATTTTGAATGCTTTCATGTTCTGAACACTAGAAAACGTACCTCTCAACAGTGCTGAGCTCTGTGAAACTATAGCCCTTTCTTGCCCCAGTTGTCTTTCCTGGAGCAGCAGCATCTGTTTGGGTATCCCTTCCGCTCCTCACCTGTGAAGTTCATACTCAAGATCTGACATCGCCTCTACTGTCAATAAGCAAGGCTTTTGTCATTTTTCAAATTTTATGGGGAATTATCCTGATCAATTATCCAGAGGGTGAAAATTGCCAGCACTTAGCCCAAATAGGAATTTTATTTTTAAAAAACCCAGTGTTAAAAAAAGTCAAGGAAGTTTACATTAAAAATCCATATTTTCTGTTTCTCTTGAAAATACAGCAGATCTGGCAACACTCTGCTCAGTTCCCACCTTTTAAAAGTCCCCTACATTGAATAGCGGCTTTTGCTTTCTAATTCAGTGGGTTCTCCACCTGCATGCTTTAGGTATTTGCATCCCTGCTTGACACCTGCAAGCATTAAGAACTTTCTCCCCCTCATTTGCATTATAGAATTTCCCAGTAAAGGAACCCCATGCACATTGCGGAGTCTTTCTCAGGCAGAGCAGAGAACTTGAGGCAAACACCTTATGACCAGAAGAACAAGTCCTTTGAGAAGTAATGATGACAAATATCTCAGTGATCAACTCAGGGATTCTCAAAGTCTGAGAGCTAATCTACCTGCATTGCAATCATCTCTGGAGCTCATTTAAAAGGCATAGGATAAGTCTCTACCCCAAATCTACAGAAATCAGAATTTCTATGGGACAGGCTTGGGAATCTGAACATTGACACAAGCATCCCAAGTGATTATTATGAAACATGGAGCTTGGGCGGTGCCTATGGCTCAGTGGGTAGGGCACCAGCCCCATATACCGAGGGTGGCGAGTTCAAACCCGGCCCCGGCCAAACTGCAACAAAAAATAGCTGGGTGTTGCGGTGGGTGCCTGTAGTCCCAGCTACTCAGGAGGCTGAGGCAAGAGAAGCACCTAAGCCTAAGAGCTGGAGGTTGCTGTGAGCTATGATGGTCGCAGCACTCTATCACTGGCAATAAAGTGAGACTCTGTCTCTAAAAAAAATAAAAAAGAAAAGAAGAGAAAAAGGAAACATGGAGCTTGAGGATTATTAAATTATTCCTGGATCTGACAGCTCTTCTGCTAGACAGATCCAATTAGGGAAAATTGGAAATACTACCTGTATAATTCTAACTTACCAGTCCAGCAATACAGACATAGAACTTTGTCCTTATCAAAAGCCAATCAAAGCAGACCTTGTTCAGTGAGTGTCCAGTATTAAATCAGGCACTAGAGTCAGTAAAGGAAATAAATAGACAGTATTGCATATAATAGAAAAAGGGATTTTGGGGTTTGCTTTTTGGTTTTTTTTTTTTCCTTAGTCATTATAAAAAAGGCCGGGATCACTGGGCCTTTGTGTTATTTTAGCTGCATTATTGTTGTAACCTCTACCTGTAATGTGGAATTAAAATATCACACACCTATTTGCTTTCATTTCTGATGTCTGGCAGGGCTTCAGCTGACGCAATTAGCATGTAGAGTGTGTTCACCTCCTGTCATCTCCCAGATGAGTCACTCAGCCCCAGCGCATAACTGCTTCTGGGATCCTGTCAGCTAACCAGGCTTTGAAACCCAGCAGAGAGAACTGGGTGTTTGCCTCCGAGGTAATCAATACATGAGAAATCGCCATAAATATGCAGTTTTATTCACTCAGTGATTTTTACGTAAGAACTGACAAGGCTGTGTAGCAAATTGTGTATAGATTCAGGCTCTGTATCCACACAAGAATGATTCGATGCCATGTGCTTCCATAGGTTTTTGAGTCACCTGGGTGTGTGACCAGTTTCAGATGACACGTTAAATGTCATACTTTATGGCCAATTCACGGTTTGTTCAAATTACATCCTGTGTTGGCAAATCTGTTAAAAAATCAAGTTTGCATTGTGCAGAAGGGCAGGGAATCTTGTGTTCCCCTATGCTGCCTGTTCCTCACATGTCCCTGTGTATTTTGGCCATAGAACAAATAGATCTCCACCTCTCTGAGCCTTAGTGTTCGCGCTTGTGTTGTGCAAGAGGCACGCAGATGAGAGAGCAAGCCACTACTATCCCCGTGATTACCATTGAGGGAGGGAGTAAAGAGGGACATGGGCAATAATAAATAGGGGCTGGGGAGACTGCTTGAAGGGAGAGACCTCAAGGCTCAGACCTGAAAAACCAGGAGAAGTTGCCAGAGGAAAAGACAAAAGGGGATGCAGTCGTTTTCTATTGCTGGGTCATAAACCTTGCAGACTCAACCGCTCAAAGCCTGGCCGACTCAGTGACTCAAAGCAACATTTTGTTTGTTTTTTTCTAATTTCACATTGTCTCTAGGATAGGAGTTAGGTTGAGCCTCGCTGGAGCCTCCACTCAAGGTTCAAAAGGCTGCAATCAGGCATTAGCCAGGCAGTGTTCATATCTGGGGACAGGCTGTGGGCAGAATTCTTTGCTGCGGCGATGACGTGCACATTCTTGCTGGCTGCCATCTGGGGACAGCTGTTAGCTCTTGGAGCCCACCTGCACTTCCCCACCCTCTCACAGACCTGCTGGTGGTGTGGAGCTTGCTTCTTCAAGGCCCACAGGAGAGTGTCCTTCTTTACAAAGGGCTCAGCTCTTTATGGACTGTCTCTGAATTAAATCAGTCCCGAACAAGATAAACTCAAAAATCAACTGATTTTCAGGCCCACACCTGCAATCCTCACACTCTGGGAGGCCATGGCAGGTAGATCCCTGGGTTCAGTAGTTCAAGAACAGCCTGAGCCAGAATGAGACTCCGTCTCCAAAAAAAATAGCCAGGCATTGTGGCGGGCACCTGTAGTCCCAGCTGCTCGGGAAGCTGAGGTAAGAGAATCAATTGAGCTCAAGAGTTTGAGGTGGCTGTGAGCTACAATGCCCTGGCACGCTACCAAGGGCAACACAGTGAGACTCTGTCTCATAAAAAAAAAAAAAAAGAATGAAAAAAGAAAAGAAAGAAAAAAAAAGTCAACTGATTCAGGACCATTCCTTATATCAGCAAAATCCTTCTCCCTTCTCCTCATACTGTAACCTAACCGTACCCTGGGCAGGCCACACTTAGGAGAAGGGGATAATATATGGCATGGACAGAAGGGCAGGGAATCTTGGGGGACATCTTAAAATTGTACCTATTATAAGGAAGTATATTCTGGGCAGGAAGAATCCTCCTGATGGAGGCCTAAATGAAAGTGTAACCAATTCCAGGGTCAGAGGGTGAGAGTGGGGTGGTAACCAGATTGGACAGTGACCTACCTACTGGGTTTAATGGCCTGTGAATACACTATTCTGAAGCTATTAAAATACCTATTTTCAAAGAATATTTGAATTATAGGGATATGAAAAACTACATGCAATCAAATATTAAACGGGAAAGATCAGAATATGTGTATATGTAACATAGTATCAGTTTGGGAAATGTATGTGCATATCTCAAAAGACTAGAAGTAAATAAATCCATCTGTTAGCTGTGGATATCTCTGGGTGAGAAATTGTGGAAGATATAGAGATTTTGTCTGGTCCCTTTTCTTAGTTCTAAAGTTTTCTACAATAAATATTCATTTCTCTTCCAATAATAATTAAAAACCTGTTTATAGCACTTGCTAAAACAAATAAATCTGAGCATAGTTCTCTTTGAAGTCAGTTGTACATTTCATGCTCCAGATGTCTGGCGGGTTGAAAAGCAAGCTCGGGAATTAGCTGCACATGAGCTATATGTGCAAAGGTGAGGGTAAGTCAGTGGAAATGAAGTTTAGCTTCAAACAAGGAGGGTGTTACATATAATAGAACTACCCTGGTGTGTCTCATGCCTAAAGAGTAGGCTGGAAATTTAGTCTTTCAATTCTGAAAATGTTAAAGCAATTAACCTCCCTCTACCTCAGTTTCCTTTTATCTAAAAATATAAGGGAGCAAAATTCCATTCTTGTTACAGGGCTCAATCAATTCCCTTTTCCAAGTGCCCACTGAACTTGAAGCTCATGGAGAGAAATGGCTGGACGTGCCAAGTGCTATTTCATGGATCAAATTACCTTGCCCTCAGAGTTTTAAACACAGGCAACTGACCTGCCAAAGCCATGATATTTGCAGAGGTGTTCACTTGGGAAGGAGAGGGAAGAGTCCTTTGAGGACCAGATGGGAGTTGGAAATGAGTAACAGTAACATTGACAACCAAATCCTTCAGACAAACCTTGAAGTTTCAAGAGAGCAGTTAACAGAAAAGAAAAAATGTATTTTTAGAAGTTGTTTGGGAGGTGAAGGGATTTTTCTGGGGGAAGGAAGGTACAGAATGAATAGAGGAGGTTGTTTGGGTTTTTTCTTTTTTTTCTTTTTGGCTCTTATAACAAAATGAAGCTTTTCATCTCTCCTGCACCAACACATGAAAAGCAAGTATGCTGGAAAATGTCAGAGTTGGCCACTGAACAGACCACATTTCTAATTCATGGCAAGATGGCTAAAATAAAAATTCTTAAAATACTTATTTTAAAATTAGAGTTTTGACCTGTGTTGGGGATTATCATGCTATTTATACTGTGGCAGAAGGAGCTGATTTTTCAGTAGTTGCTTCATCAAAGACATGACTCATATTTCCTTAAGCATTTACACCATATGTTTCCTGAGGTAAAAAAAAAATGTATTTTTTAATGCAATTAGTGAAATGTGAGCAAAAATTATAAGAAATCATTTAAAAAATACATTTGGGAGACTGTGGTTTAGAAGTGTGGATTTCTAGGAATTGAAATTAAGTATTCAGCCAGTGTAGCTAGGAGGTACATTTATGAATATAAATGGGAAGTAACCATTCTAATGTGGTTTCATCACTAAGACAAAAAGGAGTTTAAAAAAGAAACACTGATACACTGAAACTCAAGTTGTATTCAGAAATGTGAATTTGAGTTAATATATAGATGCTTTTATAAAACCACCTGAAAAGACTCCTTTTAAAATTAACAAAGAAAAATATTACTTTCATTGACATTTACTGACATTCTTGTATGTGTACAAGCTGTGACTGTCAGATGAAACAAATTATTTTGTAGCCAATGGCAATTAAAATACATTTATTTTTATGATTATTAGCAACAGGGACTTGCTAAGACAAATGAATTAGCAATATCTTATTGTAGTACTAAGATATTTATCTTCATTTAAATATCTTTACATAACACAAGATTATTGTAAAATTTCTAGGAAATGCATATTCCATTTAAGAGATGGGGAAGTACATATAGAGAAAGGATTAATATATAAACATCAAGGTCTCAATTAAGGAATTACCAGTTTTCCACTTAGTGTTCAACTCACTTGACATTTTATTTCATTGCTACTTTTGGACGGCAAAAGACTTAGGACTAGAGAACAGACTCTGCCAACGAAACACACTGAGCTCTTAGGGAGACGTGTCATTTCCTGTAACCCTTAGCCCTGAAAGTCCTGCCGCAGGCCTTCTCCATCCTTCCACTGGTCTAGCTCTGGAAAGGTGTCACCAACCTTCTAGTGATCTACCTTAGAGACTGGGCATTCACTTCTAATCCTGCTTAGTCTCTCTACCTGATGATCCCCAAGCCCTTTTACTTTTGCCTTGATATTTCAGATATTCTCTCAAATTCTGACTTCCATGTTCTTTGTCTCTTACCCCACCCCCTGACTTTCAGTCTTAAAGCACCTAACAACCCTCCCCACCTTGCAACAACTGATCTCCCTGAAATGCTAGTCCAACTGGTCATTCTTCTGCTCTTCAACCTCCAATAGCTTCCTGGTGCCTATCCCTAGAAATGGGTTCAGCACATCACCTTGGCCAATGAGATTTTCCCTTCCTAGCTCCTGCTCATCCCTCCAGACTCTACTTTTGCCACCTTCTCCACCTCTCTCTGCAGGCCCCCTTCTTGCCATGCACACATGGACTTTCAGTCTTGCTGATTCTCTTTGCAACTTCTTGATGGGCCTTCCTCTCCATACTACAATCTCCATTAGCTGAGAGATTCCTTTACCTCCCTCCCTCTGGTTAACTTCTACTCATCATTTAAGTCTTGACTGAGCAGATGTCATCTTTCGGAGGATACTCTCTCTATCCCTTTCCTGTTTTGGAAATTGGGCTTCTCCTTTGTCCTGGTGTCCCATGTATCCTTCTGTTGTAGCCCTCATCTCATTGAATTGTAATCGCATATTCACTGGTATAGATGTTCGTGTGGCCAGAGACCACAACTAACAAATTGCCCAGATCCTAGCATTATGTTTGGAATATAGTAGGAATTTAACAATAGTTGGAAAGTGAATGACTGTACATAACTAAAAATCTACCTGTCTGGGTATTACACAATATAAAATTAATCTCAACTCTGACACTATTTTGTAATAGGTGCACATCAGTCAGAAATCCCTTGGCTAAAAGAACACCTTACTAACAGTCCTTAAAACTAATAAGAAAGACTAAAAAGAGTCACTTGCTGGCCTTGGTTCAGTAACAGGTTAGGGCCAGCATCTCTGTTCTTCTCTTAGCTCTTTTTTTAAATCGGTCACAAAATGGCTACTGCACCTCCAGCCCTCAAATCTATTTTCAATTCAAGAAGAAGAAAGAAAGGCAGCAATAGCCACTTATGTCCCTTTTATCAATAAAGCACTTCTATCTTGGAATTCCTCACTTCTCATTGGCTAGAATTATGTCAAGCAGCCACTCAATAGCAAAAGAATCTAGGAAAATTAGTTTTTAGCTTTCCTGGCCTCTATATTGGAAATAGGTAAGAGACATTGATTTGGGGAATGAATGTGGAATCACTCAGCTGACAATGTCTGCTATTCCATGGGACAAACCATGTTATTTCTCTGACCCTTCAGGTCTTATTTTCACAGTGAAAAATTAGAATGAATGATCTTTCTTGCGGAATTGACTTTCTCCCATCTATGATTCCCATATATTCTTCTGTTCACAGTAGAATGACTTTCTACACCAGGTGAGACTTCAAGTCTTCCCCTGCATGCTTCCCATTTAGAGAAAGCACTGCCTACCAAGAATACCGTCCTTCTCAAGAGCTCAGGGAATCTTTTCAGAGAGTGGTTAGTGTAAAGATGATAGTGACCGAGAGATGAAGAGGAATGACAAAGTGGGAGTGTGTGCATGCACAGATGTCTGTGTGTGTGTGTTTGAAGGTAGGAGACCAGCCTTCAGATTTTGTGAGAAGGGAAGGTTTTACTAATCTGAATAAGGAGAAATAATAAGCATGGAAGGAAAGAGGTTTTGAAGCTGGGGAACTTACACGTGAAAGGCCCTGAGTAGAATGAGCCAGGCCTGCGAAGGAAAAACAGTACTCAGAGGGGGAAAGTGTTGTGAGATGAACCTGATAAACCCCCCAGGAGGCCCATCACACGCAATTATGTAGGTCAAGAATGATTATATTTCAATATACATCTTAAAATATGTCTGGAAAAAACAGAACACACAGTTGCACTTACAGTCTGACGGGAGCAGTCACATTTATATCCTCTCTTGTAATGGGCACTGCGTGCCTACCATGGCGGGCTACAGTGGCATGACGTTTTTGAGAGCCGTGTTATACCTCTGAGCCCCACTGTGATTTGCTGTACGGTCTTTGACGCACGCTGCTCACATGCCTGGATATCACTTGTACAGAGACAGGGAGTATAAGGATGCGATGCCAGGAGTTATTAGAATGATTCACATCACACTCCCACTATACAAAACAAGCAACACTATCCTATCACCCAGCATCTCGGGAAGGCCTAAATTACGCATTTGAAATTCAGTCAAGTCATTGAAATGATATAATCTGAATGACCCTGAAAATGTATTTCTTAGGGGCTTTCTTCTCCAAACAGAACTGAATGATAAGAAAAAAAGAAGCCTAACAAAAATGACAGAAACAGGAAGAGAGAGAGAGAGAGAGAGAGAGAGAGAGAGAGAGAGAGAGAGAGAGGAAGAACAGAACAAAATTCATCAACCTTAATTGTCCTCACATTTTGGCGACTGTAAATTAAGGTCCTACTACATGATGAGGGGGAGTGGGGGATGGGGAGAGCTGAGAAACAGGAGGTAGGGAGTGGGGGGGTCAAGGGATAGGGTTCACCTTTTGGGGGAGCACAAATATAAGAGGGTCCTTATCTAACAAAAGCAATCATGTAACCTACTTCTGTGTACCCTCAATGAATCCCTAACAACAGAAAAAACAAACAAACAACAAAAAAAACTGATCAACCAGGCAGGAGTTGGAGGAGAGGAGTCCAATGTTGGTATTTAACTTGGGATGAGCCAATTACCCCTTCTGAGGCCCTAAGTGCCTTTCCTCCAGCAGCTGTGGGCCTGGGGTTTCCTTTGGACAGTGCAAGTCAGACAGGGGCCTGACTGCTCCAGGGACTGCTGGACTCCATCTTCATGCTGATCCGGGAGCACAGGTGGTCTCCAAGGCAGCCCCGCGAGCCTCCTCCTCTGCTGGCTCCGTGTTCATACTGCATTTCATCGGCTGTTGAGCCACGCAGGCAGCAGGGATCCTGAGGACTCTCCTCTCCCATATGGCACCAAGTTTTGATTCCTTCTTTTCCTCTTCCCTATCAGTAAGTATTCTAGAAGGCATTAAACCAGATAAAAATAAAACAGGATGTCGATAAAGAACTAATGATGGGTGTCTGTGTAAATGTATAATAATAATAAAAAAAATAGACATCCGTCTGCCAAGGTACCATTTAAAGCCATGAATCTTCAAATGAAGCCACTTTATAAACGAACCAACATATGTGAATGTTTGCCTACGTCTTTCAGCCATGAAAATCACCCTGTAGACAGTCGGCTTGGAGGGGAAAAGCACTCTATAGGCACTAGATAGTTTGCTAGAACACCTCTAAGTGCTGATCTCCCTTCATGACGGAAGCTTCAGGGGACAGCTGGAAGCAATTTAGGGGTTAAGGAAAGAAATTGTTAACAAGTTGATAATGTGACATTTCCTAAAAGCTGGACTCAAAAACCCCAGGAAAGTAGAGACAGAAATCAAAACAAGCCTTGTAGGAGGAAAGGAGGCTCCCCATTTACAGGCACTAAAATGCCTGCAAGTATTTAGGTGAGAAGCACAATTGTCAGTAATGACCTTGATCTGGGGGCAGAACAGCAGGGTGGAAACACCCCTGGGCTGGATGTCTAGATCCTTTATGGCTACACCACTGCCCAAAGGAACAAGACTTGGCGACTTAGCCTCTTTGACACCCCTTTCTTCTATGTGAAGTCAGAAGCTTGTCCTGGTCTAGGGTGATTCAGACTGTGTTGTGCATAACCTCCAGGTTCTGCTCGGTGCAGGTGGAAATGGGGCTACGTTGGGGGAAGTGGAAAGAGGCACAGTAAGCAGGTGGGGCTCTGGGACTCTCTCTCCTCTTTCCTTCCTCCAGTTTCACAAGAATAACCTCTGTGTTATGTCTTCATACGTGAGTTCTTACAAGATCCTAGTCTAAAAAAAAGTTTTACTTTTAGTATTAAAAAAAAATTGAAGACTCCTAGATGTTAAGATACTTCCATCTCTCAAATACTATGATTCTGGTATTCTAATTAAAGTAAGTGTATGATGTATATCTATCTTTAGAGGTTATAAAATTGTCACTATAACGGTGCAGTGATAGTAACACCAAGTGACAAAATTAACTAAATTTGGGGAAGTAGAACCTATCAATCACCAATGTATACTACTGATAAGCTCTAGATAAGGAATAGAATGAATAATAAGTTCATTCTGATAATTACTTTTACTTCTCAAAAGATTGTTGAACTTTCATTTGTAAGGAGTTACGGTGTTCTACTTAGTCTTGCCACAACTGTGTGGAAACTCTAGGATCTGCTTGTATATTCTTGAGTATAGAATAGTAGTTTTGGGAACTCTTCAAAGATTATATGTTTTGGGACATTCCGGGGAAAAAAATTTCATAATTAATGTTAAACCTCAATTATCTAGGTCACTGGTTCTCAACCTTTCTAATGCTGCGACCCTTTAATATAGTTCCTATGAGTCGTGACCCATAGGTTGAGAACCGCTGATCTAGGTGTTGGTTTAAACCACATAATGTATGCTCAGCCTCCTACAGGTGCTGAGAGAGCTTCATCCATCAGTCAGCAAATGCTTTCTGGGCACCGATTATGTGACAGGTTTGTTCCAGCACTTGGCTTCATCCATGAACAAACTAGACAACACACCTCCCTGCCCCAGTGGAGCACATACACATTCTAGATGACAGAGTGACAACTTAGACATATGTGGCATAGCTATTTCTTGTAAGGAGCTTAGAGTCCAGTTGAGAAAATAAAATGTTAACACATAAAACCATCAGAGGCTAAAATAGCTGGTATGGACCCTGAATGCAATCCAGCAGTTTCAGAGGAGGCAGAGAATTGATCTTGTATGTACCTTGGATGGGGTAGAATTAAATAGTTCCTGGCTTAGTGCTTGGCACAGAATCGTTGCTCAATAAATGTTTATAGGGAAAAAAGAAACACCCAAGACTGGCCAGTTTACACAGTAGGTAATAGGAATGCGATTTGGAGGAGTGGGGTTCAAACAAAGAAAGCCTTGAATGATGGATGGAGAGCTATAAATGGTAAAGTTTTTGAAATTGGAGGAAGGCAGGGCGTGAAGGAGGCATAATGTGGAGAAGCAAGATGGGACTGTTTTTCAAGATGGCTTAATGCCAGGATAGAGGAGGGTTTGAGACGGTGTAGGAAGTAGAGAGATGAGAGAGCCATGGGTGTCTGCCTGAGGGGGAGGAGTTAAAGAGAAATGGGAATATGTGATGGGAATTTTAACATGGAAGTGCCCCATGTGAACATGACTTCTCATCAACACAAAACACTTAGCAGAATCCAATTCGTCACCCTTGATCTGGTTCTCAGTCTCACTCTTTTCCCCCCTCTCTGTCTCTCCCTTTCTCTCTCTTTCTTTCTCTCTTTCTCCCTCCCATTTTCTCTCTACTTCTCCCTCCTCTCGATATTATACATATGTATGTAGTAAATATCTTGGAAGTGGCAGGACTCTGACAATGTATGGAGTAGGGGCTCCAGATGGATGCATTGCAAGAGGCAAAATTAAGACTTAAAACCCATTCCCCTGTTTACACTCTATCTATTTATAACACACTCTTACTCCCCATCCACACATTCACATCCTTAGAGGAAGACATTATTTCTCCCATTTCGTTGTATTTAAACTATTGTTTTATTATTATAACATTGATTTTTTTTCTCACCCAAAAGAAATATATATTTGTTACAAAAAAAAGATATAGGTGAGATAAAAAAAATTATCAGAAAGTTTTGAACACAGTCACATATTTCATAAATAATAAATAATGCGCCAAGTTTTACAATGGTGCTGTTGCTGATGTAAAAATGACAATAATGGTGAGGATGACAGTGATGGTGGTCATATATCCAACCCTATGTGCCAGGCACCATTCTAAGCAGTATATAAACTAATACATGTGGTCTTCACAACAGCCTCAGGAGGTATTATTCTTCCCCCTACTATTTATTTTGTTTGATGTTTTATAAATGAGGTATCCAAGACAAAAGGATAAGTGACCTGGCCAGGGGCACACAACACAAAATCATAGAGGTGGGATAGGAGCCAAGGAGCATTGCCGAATTATCACTCCGTAGCAACCCCAGGAGAAGGATACTTTTTTTCCTCTAAGCTTTCCAGAAATGGGATACTTTCTGGAATAAGTCACTCACATGGATAATGAAGCCAGGGCCATCTAAACAGGAGCTCAGGAAAGCAGCCCCTAACCCCGAGGCGACAGACACCACAGACACCTCCACCAAAAATCAATATTGACTTTTCTGTAAATGAGAAGCAACCTGCCTCCATGGCCACCTGCCCTGGGGAAGGTAGTCACCCTGCTCCTTGCCTTGTTCATTTATTGTTGTTTACTAATTAGTGATTAATATAAATGCACTATTATTATCTCTATATTCACATTATTAAGTGAATGTGCATGCATGCAGTGTGTAAAATGGTGAAATACCAAACGAAAGGACTCTAAGAAAATAGCTTTGAAGAGGTCATGACTGAATGATAAGCCCTGTGCTAAGTCATGTTCACACTTGCCATTTCCCTTCATTATCACAGGAACCCAGCAAGGTAGCTGTCATCGGGGCTGTCATGCACTGTAGCACTGTTTGTGCACTGAATAAAAACATTTGACTGAGAGGGTGAGCAGGGCTCAAATCCAGGCTGCGCTCCTCCAGGTGATGCCCAAACTCAAGTGGATGTGCCTACTCAGAGGGAAGGCCTTTCTAAGATGCACAAAGTTCCCGCAGAAGCTAGCTTTGTTTGGAAAGTAATTCTCTTCATTTTATAAATGAGATAACTAAAGATCAGAAAGATCTCAAGAATATGTATCCAGAATATAATAAATCAAGTCCTCCAGCCTTAGCCAGTATGGCTCCAAAGGCCAGCACACCCCCAGCCCCCAAACCACCACTTCTCTCAACCAGATTGCGTTGCTTTATTCCTCCTTATAAGGCTCTTTGTGCCATTTGTAATGCAAAGACCATCTGGCTGTGTATTGCATTGTCCTTTCCTGAAAGTGGGTTTTAATGGGGAGGTAGAAAGGGGCAATTAGAAAAGAGCTTGAGATGGAAGGCGGCAAAGGTACAAAACATTCCCCCCCAAACCCGGGGACACAATTTCACTTCCTTTAGAGTATTTGAGAAGAGACCCCAACACAAAGCTTCTGCTGAAATTTCAGTGGCCTATTTACTTAATAGTCTGTTCATTGATTACAAGCTATTAGTGGCTATTAACCTATGAAACTGTATTTACAGTGCACAAATGTATTTGATTTCCACTAGCCTTACTGAGGAACAACACTCAGTCAACACTTTCTTTGCCTAAAGACGTGATCAAAGAGCGTGAAGCATGACAAATGAATATTTAGCCTTTGAATTTGGAGTTTACAAAGGATAATGATTCACAGGTTGCTGCATTCGTTTTCCTGCCTTTTCCACACACAGTCTGAATTCCATTTACAGCTTTGCAGGATCAGATGTCAGATTAAAATATAATGATTCCATTTCAAATGGTTTCCTGTACAATTATCTCATTTTTAAACTTTCACTAATGTGGTTATTTTAGTGGCGCTATGATCATTATTTTATGTATGTAAAAATGTCAGAACTGTCCAGCAGATAATATTGTTTAATACTACGTAACAATGCTGGTTCTTTTCCCACAGTGCTTTGCACCTTTGGTGGATAAGATGGGAGGTGTGAGTGGGGGGAAACAGCAGTAGCTGTTGGTAATAGAGTGAGGTAAGTTAAACAGGAGTTCAAAAAAGTCATCTTTTTTTATATTTATGGTGGAGTTATGTTGTGTTTGGTTCCTTTTGTGGTGGGCGGATTTACTTATACGGAGAGAAATGGTAGTGGGAGACTACATGTGTATTTAGGTATAAAAGAGAAATGCAACTTCATAGTATAAACCTTTAATTTTATAGGCTCCAGATCATTTTGATATATAACTTTGTTGTAAAAACCTATTGATTGTTTTCTTCAATTATAAATACTTGCTGGTTTCCTGTCAGTTAAGAACTAACTAAATTATTTCAGAACAAGTCTGTTATCTATTTCTCTTGACTGAAATTATTGACTTTGTGTATCAATTGTCAAGTAAAAGAGAAAAATCATATTATCTGTTGTTATCATATGCAATATTGAATATCTCTCCACGGGAGGCTTGTGCAGCTTTGTGATCCTTTAAGTGATTTTTCCATAAGACTGCATCTGACCTCCCCTTCAATACCCCTCCCACCAGATGCCCCCCACACCACTGCCCTGGCTGAACAGTGGATCTGAGCCAGCTAGAAACCTCATTCCTACTGGGCATGCCTGGAAGGGAAACACTGCCACTATTTAATAATTTCAGAAAGAATTCCTTCTTCAAAATCAGTAAACCTCTTTATGTCCCCAATGCCTTCTCAGAAAGTTCTTTCTGAATTTTCTAATTTAAAATTGGAAACTTATTTGAAATTGACTTAAGTAAAATCACCTATTCCCCTCTGGACCTCTGAGTGATTGCTGTTTCAAATGCACTTACTTCTGCATTGGAGGATTGAGTAATTGTCCCCTCCTTCCTCCCTTATCCTTCCCAAATCCTTCTTCCCTATCCTCGTTGGGTGCTGATGGTAAGTTGACCACCCTTACCTCACTATCTTTCTAGAATCTTCTCCGTCAGGTCAGTTACCCTTTCCAAATGAATGCATTCCACATGTCAGCCCATTAGTCACCACAGCCACTTGGTTTCCTGAGCCCTTCATGTGACACATCTTGTTTCTACCACAGCTGCCAGCACATTCTGGCCTTTGCCATCTGTCATGCAAAACCACTCTTCTGCAGTCCCCAGTTTAGACATCCCGTTCCCTGGTTGCCAACTCCCATTTTCCAGGCTAACTGTGTCACTTCCTGCTGAAACAGCCCTCCTCTTCCTCAGAATTCCAGGGACCCTTTGTGCCCCCAGCCCCTCTTCCTTGTGCTCACGTCCCTGCAGGATGCCACCTCTGCTTCATCCGAGTGGACCCAGGGTGGGATTCCAGTCAGATTTCCTTGGAATTAGGGGGTCTTCAAGTGAAAACAGTCTGTCTCTCTCATTTTAGGAATGAAGAATCAAGAGGACAGAGAAGTGATCTTTGTCCACTGTGAGCTAGTGGCAGGAGTTCCTTGATAGCCAATCCATATTTCTTCCACAGTAACAGAAACTACCAAACTTTAAAAATGAGATAAGAAGTCACCTTTACATAAATGTTCAGGAATCTGACATTTCAGACCTGCTTTTGTAACATCCTAATTTTAGAAATGATTGTTAAATTGTTGTAAATCTCAGTTACATGTATATACCCTACATATGTCCTGTATACATACAGGCTGCCCCAAGTTGCAAACATACAACTGACCCATGACTCATATTGATGAATTCAGGCTATTATAGGTAATAGGTAAACATAGCTGTTCCAACTTACATACGAATTCAAATTAAGAACAAACCTATAGCACCCATATCGTTTATAAACCAGAGACTGCTGGCTTTCTATAGAGGCCATGGGGATTCATGATTATGGAAAGGTTAACCATTGAGAGTTTAGGAAGTATATAAACTTAGAGGCAGGGGGCTGAAGCTGCTGACATCTCAGTCGGCTTTTGATTCTCAGACCTAATGTCATAAAATAGACCCATTTTTCATTCTTCTTCCTCTGTGATCCCCACATCTTCCTAAGACATCCATCTGTACCTGAGTTTCCATGTAGAACTCAGAACAAGGATGTCAGTGAGGTAGAGGTCTGGCAGAATGAAGCAAAAGTAATCCTCACCAAGACACAAAAACACCTTCCCAGGGGTCTGCGCAAGTTCCGGAGTTTCTATGTGAGCCAGGGCCATGAATAGCCAAAGCTAACCTCACTCAGGCTTTGTGTTTGAACTTCTTAATGTCATTTGAACTTTTGATCCCACACATTTTTCCTGCCAGACCACTGGTCTTTTCTAGCCATAAAATCCCAAGAATAGATAGGCTGCCCCAGTATTTACTTAAGTTGAAATTCAGGTATATATGTCTTTCTATAGGAATGTTGCCATCCTGCTGTGCCCACGTTATGCTCTTCATTTATCTGTGGCTCATCTCATTGTGCCCTTTCGGTGTTGAATTACGTTACAGAGTCGAAGGCTTCACAATCGAGGCTGTTCTTTTTATCTGATGTATTTTGCCATTTGCAGCACTGTGTTATTTCTCTTGAGACTAACTTCTAGGCAACCCGAGCTTTCTTCCTGCACTGCATTTGGCAAGTGCTTCTCACTTTGATTTTTAAGGCAGTATATAGCTCAGAGAATACAGGACGATAAGTAAAATAGATCTGAGAGCTTTAGAGTCAAAGATGAGTTCAAGTTCTGTCCCTGACACTTACCATGTAGCCAGGGTCAAGCTGTATGACCTCATTTAGCCTCAGGGTTCCCATATTTAAAAGGGGATTAGACTGTTTATGATTTTATCAGGAATCAGATTGGTGCAGTGATAATATGCCACAGTTAGTGTAAAACCCTTGGCATAAGTCTGATGTCTATAAAACACATAATGCAAATTACTGTTGTTGCCATTATCATTATTAAATATAACTATTCAACCTTGCCCTTGGCCACTAAGTCTGGAAGGCAGTGATACTGTTTATCCCATTTGCCTAGTTATTGGCAACTGTGGCAACCACTCTGGCCTCTTGACCATTCTATCTGCATGTACTAACTTTTAAATTTTAGTGACCCTGTTAGTTTTCCTCCAAATAAGCCAAAAAGTACTCTATTTTCCTATTTTAATGTTTTCTTGGCAGGGAATAAATATTTCTAAATAATAGGTTGCTTCTAAACCAATCTCTTGGAAAATAGATTATTTTTTGCTTGTGACCTTTCCTCATTCCATTTCAGAAACAAATTCTTTTTCTCTCTTCAAGGAAGTTATAAAACCTCCTATTTTCAATATACTAAAGCTTCTAGTCAAACCATTACTGTCCTAAAAGAAAAGCCCTTTTAACACGTTCCCAGCTTCTTACTGTGTGTGCCCTAACTAAATTGTGCTGCAGGGACGGTTTCTTAGCCATTAAAATGACATATGAACACAATTTTATTTTGATGGATTTCCAGGCTATTTTTCTAATCTCTTATTTAGAAAACAAAAACTATTTAACTGTAATCTGAATGCATTGAAATGGACAAGTCTGATGACTCCCTGAATACTTTGCTATTCATAAAATGATCCGTGCACTTTGCCTTTTTGATCCATATATTTGATGTTTTAAAATTCTCTGTATGTTTTTTATTTCTCTTTCAGTGTAGCATAGTCTAATTTTTAGTGCCCAACGGGCAGCAGCTGTCCATTAATGAAATGTGCAGAAAAGCAAATCACCCTAAGATGATGATGGCAAAGACAAAGCTATCTGATTTAAAAACATCTTTGCCCTTTAATCTCCCCCAATGTCTCATCCTAGATGTACATTTGTGAAAGTTACATACATTGCTTTATTGGATGATAATTTAAAGATCACTTTGGAATGAATTAATTTGATTTTCCATGGTTGATTCATGGATTTTTTTTTAAAGAACTAACTAATTTTGAAAATCAATATTTGGTTTTCAGCCTTTCATTTTGAACTTCGTGTTTCTTTGTTTTTGCTTTAAAAGTAATAAAGAAGCTACAGAAAACGCCAAAGATATTAATCCTGTCACAGCCTTAATGGTGAGCAGTGAGGTGGCTAAGGAACGAGGTGCTGGAACAACAGCAGGGCAGCTTGTCTTTCCTCGGGTCCCTTTTTGGTCCAATTACAGGTGAAAAGATGCTGTCTGTCAGCTTACCATTTAAATTCAAATACAGAAAAGGCCTGTCCGTTCTCTTTTATGTACTTCTTACCAGTAGGAGAGTCCCGTACTGAGTCTCATATTGATGTTTCCGCTAAGGCTTGCTGTACTTGTAAACAGTGTGCTTGTCAGGTAACTGAGTGAGGGCACACCACGGTGAGCGTGTGACACTGAGCACTGCAGATAAATGACTTCCCTCAGGATTGTAAGAAGAAACAAAACTCAAGGAGAGTTTTCAAATTAAAAACAAAAGCCATCTTCCCAGGGTATTTTAAAGACAGAGAGTAAATCCCAAAGCATATGTGGCTATGAGGTGTGTTTGCTGCCAGCTTTACTTGTGGGCCCTTTTGCCCTATTACTTTTTTAATAAAAGAAATACTAATAAGAAAGAAAAGAAATTAGGTAGACTCCTCAAAAATCGAGCACTTAGGGATCATTTTATAATTAGATTAGGGTAGTGCTCTTGTGAAGGGCTTTGGAATGTGTTCATATAGGCACTGACCAAATTTAGGTCTAAACAATGACTTTTTTATTCTTTTTCATTAAAATAGGACATGAGTTTTTGTGGTTAACCAGAACCTCAAGATTTCCTGCAGTGAGAGCTCCTTTTCTTTGTGGGATCCTTGACACCCTGAAGAGAGTGGTGCTGAAATGTGGGGAAAGCAGCTGTGATGGACCAGGAACTGCCAGCCCCCCACCCCCTCACCCCTAGGTGGTGGCAGATAATTAATTGTGGAGAGAGTAAGGAAGTAATCCACGTAATTGTGTAAATGTTAAGTAATTTTACATAATTGGGAGTATATACAAATGATTTCTTCCCTAAGTTATTCTAATATAGAAAAATCTAATCTACTAGCAGTTGACCATTCAGTAAAGAACTTGAATTTTAAATACACCCAAAACTGATGTATTCTAATGTGTGCTGTTCTTCAAAGTCATGGTTCCCCCTGGCTATTTCCTTTATCCCTTGCTATCATGTGTAGGTGCACATAGATATGTTTATAGTGTCTGTCTTTGAGGCTACCTGTAATCCCTTGCTACAGTTACATTAGAGTCAACCATAGAAATCACACACACCAGAAAAATGTATCTAGATACTCTTTATCTCAGGTGTCAAGGGTGGCAAAGAAGTGTAAAGCAGGATTTCTATCACCTCCACATTTATTCCATTATTTTTGCCTCTAATTTGAAACTTAGCCCAGGAATCCTTCCCAAAGAAGTGCTCCATACAGCCAGCATGAATGAATCAGAGGTGCACTTGGAATGAAGCCTGCCTGGAACCCTTTAATAGACATAGCTTATTTTTTACCTCCCACGTGTTACTCGGTGCTTTATCTCTGAGGGCTCATAGAATGCAATCTTCATATTGATTTATTGCCCGGACTCTCTATTAGTGTTTTGTTCTCCTACTTGTCTATAATAGGATATCAGATGGCTAATACTTTGGGGGTCTTGAAAGGTCTCTTGCTGAGGTTTGCCAATAGCTGCAGCTCCTCGAGCTTTATAACCGGCCATAAGAACTTTGAGTCAGCCCCCAAATAAATAACCATACAAGTATCACTTTAAAAAAAGTACATATACAACCTGAAATATTTTCATCAAACTGGTTAACATAGCATTCATGGCAGCACATTGTACCCCATGAGTGCCTTAATGTACACAACTATGATTTAATAAAAAAAATTAAAAAACAAAAACAAAAACATACAGTGGATTCTGAGGACAAAGCTTAAACAGAATCCCAAAACTCTTTTGAGGCATAGATAGGTCATTCAGATAAGGGTCTACCTTCTCTAGGTCATGCTTTGAAGCAAAAAATTACCAAATCTCTTTTCTATTTCATATTTTTTTTAGTCATCTTTAGCTTTGTTTAGAATCTGGTTCTCTCTCACACCTGGATCGTCAGCTTTTTATAAAAAGAAAAAAAATATTTCCTTTAACACCTATCTGAAAGTTTTAATTTTAGGTTTATAGTTTCACATTTTCAAGCCAATGTTTTTCCAGTTCCATCTTGCTCTATGTCTAGATTCTTTATATATATCTTTTCTCTTAGGTTTTGAAGTTATTTTGGGTCTTTAAAAAACCATTCACCAAATTTTTTTTCTCTATTTGGCCTCAAATCATTTTTATATTTTCTTTGATCCATTTTTTTCCTTCCCATTTGTTTTGTTACTTTTCTCCCCATCAGCCCTGTACTATCAAGCAAGCATTCATATTCTCTAAGAGTGTAGTTTTCCCCAAACTCTATAAACATTAAGAGAAAGCAATAAGTTAATAAACACAAAAAGACCTTAATTAATGGTCCAAATACAAGTGGAAATGGCAGAACTATTTCTAAGAGCCTAATTTTTTTTCTTGAACATGTTTTTCATATGTACATTTTAATGTGAGCTTTTATGATATAGTTTTTCAGCCACACAATTTCAAATAAAACAATAGTAATATTTTAATGAAGACCCCACTCCGGTTGAGCTGTTTGGACACCCAGCTGCCCATCTCTTCTCTAAGGCCACTCAAGCATCTCTCAGGAGACCAGAGCTAGCCCTGACCTGAATTAATTTTCTGCCCCTGATCTTCTCTTCCTAAATTACATTTCCTTGATGAGCATTTTCTGTTTCTGAATTAGCAGCCTCCTGCTGTGTTGTAAAGTTGAGTGAGGGTCAGACAGAATTGTGAGATGTATGAACACATATTGGATGGCTTAATGAATCTGCAGGATGCGGTGCAGTCAAACTTGAAAGCACGTGTATGAGAATCTTGACAATGACTGAAGACTAATTTTAGGATCTCGTGATTAGATGAAGACATATTTATGATACTCCAACAGTTAACACCTTTAGGCTACTGCACTGGAATACTTCTTCAGGCTCTTCAAATCATTCCTGATTTCCAAACCTCAGTATTGGGATATGTTAGGAGATTCTGGTGTAGAACTACCTTTGTTTATTGACTAATGCCTTGTCCTTTTACATGGTAGGTGTCTAGCTGTCCTCAAGTCATGCCAATATTCAGACAGTCTTAAATACTCTTGATTACTTCACTTTCTTTTTATCCAGTGTGTTCTGGTTCTGTCTTGGCATAAACTGACTCTTTCTTATAAAAGACCCCAAATCTATTCAACCACAAAGGCTATCAAAACATTTTATCTTTGTATATACACAGTATGAATCAGATACTTTACCTAAAACCTGGATCAGATTGGAAATTAACCATATCCCCCAATTTTTGATTTGAGTAACATTCTAGATGGTTTTGTGTGTTTCTTTAGACTTAGCTCCAGTAAGCATCTCCCTCGTCATCTGTGACATTCCTATAGACTATCCCTGTGAAATGGCAATTGTTCATAAGTGTCATTTTATGAAAAGCTCTTAGATATTAGTCAGATTATTGAAATAATCTCTCTGCTCTCTATTCCTGTTTGGCACTAATTTGACAGTACCTTTTCCTTTTTTGTGGATATTTTCTTTTTTTCTATTAAAAAAAAAAGCAGCTTGTTCTAACTGTTTTCCATTTTCACAGACTCCACTCCCCAGCTTAGAATTGACTTCCATGGTAAGTGCTATACAGATTTAAAGAAACTGGTGTTTATGATTCCCCAAAACATTTTGCTTTTGTGAAAATTACAAGAATATTGTAATATTTGGTATTTGGTCCTTTTCCAAAATATTCTCAATTTTCAAACCCAGACTACAGTTCTAACTTTAGGTTAGCAGTAAAACATGACTGACATTAGTTTTACATGAATGATGAATGTTTTCCAGGTACATAACTTGGAAGTCTTCAGAGGAAAGAAGCAATATCAACCTCATATTATTTACATAACTTGGTATGATACTTGGTAAAATCTAAAACTTTTCAATAATATTCGGGCCCGCCCGCCAAACAACAATGACGGCTGCAACCCAAAAATGGCCAGGCATTATGGCGGGCGCCTGTAGTCCCAGCTACTTGGGAGGCAGAGGCAAGAGACTCGCTTGAGCCCAGGAATTGGAGGTTGCTGTGAGCTGTGATGCCACAGCACTCTATCCAGGGTGACAGCTTGAGGCTCTGTCTCAAAAAAAAA
>CAUYON010143164.1:0-18626 GCA_963573935.1 Arctocebus calabarensis | reverse complement strand
TTTTACATTACATTATTCTGTTTAGATACAATGTTAAAACATTGTAAAACATTGTATCTAAACAGAATCCCGGGTCATTGTAAAATAATAGTTATTCATTTAACCAGAATGATAATTGAAAGATTTCTAAAGCAATAAAGAAAGTTATATGTATGTATTAGAAAAACCTTAACCCTTTTATTTTTTTTTTAATTTTTTATTGTTTTTTTTTGAGACAGAGCCTCAAGCTGTCATCCTGGGTAGAGTGCTGTGGCATCACAGCTCACAGCAACCTCCAACTCCTGGGCTTAAACGGTTCTCTTGCCTCAGCCTTCTGAGTAGCTGGGACTACAGATGCTCTCCACAACACCCGGCTATTTTTTGGTTGTAGCTGCCATTGTTGTTTGGCAGGCTCGAGCTGGATATTTGAACCCACCTGCTCTGGTGCATGTGGCTGGTGCCTAAAGATAACAAAGGAATTATAATAAAATGTAAAATCTTTGTGGCTTTTTTTCTTTTAGGCGTGTTCCCGAAAGGTAAAGGAACCCCCTGTCGTGTGACTGCTTCTCCTTACTGGGAAGCCCATTTAGATAAGTTGAAGGTCAAACCTGATGAAAAGGGACTTGAATGAATCTGACACAAGAAAAATGTGTCTGAGTTATAGGTGTATGCTATGTTATGAAGCTATGCAAATAAAGAACTACCACTTTGAGCAGGGAAATACATGGCTCTTAGTAACAGCAGGAGAAGTTTCCTAGTTACACCGAAGAATTCAGACATATTAAGGAAAACCAATGTACAGACTCAAGTTATACCTGAGGAAACCCTTGCTCTCCTAGACCTTCAAGACAAACATTTCAGCCTCAGGCCATGACAGTAGAGTTAGAATTGGAGAGAAAAGTTACAGGAGCCGACAGAAAGGTTGAGAGGGAGAACCGTTATCCTAGCCAAAAAATAGATTTATCTTTTCAAGGGAGAAAGAACAGAAGACAATGATGTATGACCTATAAGTCACAAGTAGTGAGATGCAACAGAAGCTGAATTTCTGAGATATAAATATGAGACATTTAAAAAAGAAACAGATTACAGAATTAAAAATCAAACTCTCTTACAATTTTATTAAGAGTAAATCAGTACTTTTTTTTTTTTTGAGACTGAGTCTCACTCCGCCACCCTGCGTAGAGTGCCATAGCTCATAGCAGCTTCAAACTCTTGGAATCAAGAGATCCTCTTGCCTCAGCCTCCCAAGTAGCTGGGACTATTGACGTGAGCCACCACACCTGGCTGATTTTTCTATTTTTAGTAGAGATGGGGGTGACAAGGGTGGGTGGGGGTTGTCTCATGCTTGCTCAGGCTGGTCTTGAACTCCTGAGCTCAAGGGATCCACCTGCCTCAGCTTCCCAGAGTGCTGGGATTAGAGGCTCCAGCTGCTGCACCCAGCCTAGCAAATCAGTACTTTAAGAAAAACTTGTTCTAACATGGGGGAGCACAATTTTTAGTCTTGCATCAGTGTAATTTTTAATATCAAAGTTCTATTTTCAGGAAGGCTTATAAATAATTTTTGTTTAATTATAGCCAACTTAATCACATATAATTCCATTTATAACTCTTATCAAAAGGAAAAGAATTCCTTTTCATGAATCTTATAACAACATGTGTAGACCGTTTATGACATGTGTGGACTTCCTCCTCTGTCCTGTATATGCTCTTCCCTAAATGACGGATCATTTCACTTTTGGACACAAATTCACCACATAAGATGTTTTTTTCATAGACAATTATTCTCTTTTCTTTTTTGAGACAGAGTCTCACTTTGTCGTCTTGGGTAGAGTGCATGGTATCACAGCTCACAGCAACCTCAAACTCTTGGGCTTAAGTGATTCTCTTGCCTCTGCCTCTCAAGTAGCTGGGACTGCAGGTGCCCACCAAAACACACGGCTATTTTTGGGTTGTAGTTGTCATTGTTGTTTGACGGGCCCAGGCTGGATTCAAACCCGCCAGCTCCAGTGTATGTGGCTGATGCCCTAGCCGCTGAGCTATAGGCATTGAGTCTCTCTTTTCTTTTTCACCTTCCTTACCAAAAATATATCCTTATGTCCATAATTTTCTTCACATTTCTCTCTCCTACTCACTTGTTCGTTTCTACCTTGTTTTCATTTTCTTCCTTTAAATAACCTCCAAATTAGGCAAAATTATTCTTTCTTAATAAAGAACACATTTTTGTGTCTTATAATTTTTTCTCATTAAAATATATCTTTTTATGGCAGCACCTGTGGCTCAGTGAATAGGCCCCATATATTGAGGGTGGCAGGTTCAAATCCAGCCCTGGCTGAAATGCAACGAAAATATAGCTGGACATTGTGGTGGGCACCTATAGTCCCAGCTACTCGGGAGGCTAAGGCAGGAGAATTGTCTAAGCCTAGGAGTTGGAGGTTGCTGTGAGCTGTGACACCACAGCACTCTACTGAGGGTGATGAAGTGAGATTCTGTCTCTACCAAAAAAAGAAATGAAAAAAAATATTTTTAGCATAGTTTATATATAAAATTATAATAATTAGAATTTTTAAGTCTTAGTAACTCTAAATTTTAATAAAGACTTAGAAAGCAAAAAAATCTTGAATTATCTATCACAGATCAGTATTTTATAGATGAGAACCATTTTATAATTTTTAGAAAAATGTTTCTTGTAACATACCTTTTTCTTAACTAAAAATGACCCAGACATTTAATGAGTATCTGTTATTGAAAAATTTCTGCTTCTGGGCATCTGGTGAGTGTGAAAGGTGGTGGTCGTGTGGCCCAGGTTTGTGCTACTGTCCGTTAATCTCCAAAGCCCCAGCAGCCTATCACCAGGAATATGTAGGTGAGGCATCCAAGAAGGAGATCAAAGGCATTCCCATCCAGCCTGACTCCAGCCTGCTGGTAGCTGACCTTGTAGCTGTGGGTCCACAAAGTCTGGAGTCCTCAAAGCTCAAGTTCCCACCCCAAAATCTTACCCATAAGCCCATCACAAGGATCGGAGTTCCCCTGTATAATAAACAGTAGTTGTAGGATTTTAAGGCAAAAAATAAATATATGTAAAAACAAAAACCTCTTTTATCCTTTTTTTTTTCCTTTGAGTGTCAAATGAGTTTAAGGTTCAACTTTCAATGTTTACATTTTAGCTGCAACTGGCTGAATGGTGTAAGAAAACCAAAATCTCCAAGTCGTCTGGAATTAGTAATACCATAAACAATGACTTCTATCTCAACGCCAGTAGGAATGTCCATAGATTCAAAATAAGCAGGAAAAGAATAGGGAGATAGACAAAGAACTTAAAAGACTCTGTGTTAACTCTACAGTTGCAGGCTGACTGCTTGAGCTCTGAGTTTTCCTTGATGTAAATGGCCCATAAGTTTAAAATATGCACAAGAATAATCCATAATATGTAGCCAACTGCAGTCCTAGAAAATCTGACATGCTTTAGGCAGGTCCATTTTCGGCTACTTCAGTGTCAACCTCCCTTAGCAAACCTCTCCCATCAGGGAGACACCTGCCAAGTAGGGCTCCTATTGAGTCCAAGGCCAGGGTGCTGACTGGTGGTTGTCTGGGCCTGGTTATTTCAGTCTTAGATGGTTTGTGTCCCTGCGAGCCAAACTGAAAGGGAAACATCGGCTGGGCCGGATGACCAGCCAGCCTCACACAGCCATCCTTCCTATGATCTCTCAACTACATGAAGTCCCCTTCTACAGAAATGAAAATATCCAGGAAGAACTTACCCTTCATTGGGGAGTGAAGACAACTATCTGATTAAAACGTAGGACTGTCAAACAGGTGGGAGGTCTGAGAGTCAAGAGAGACTCGGGCTATCGTCTGCACTCGGGGAGCACTCAGGGCGGAGGGGCTCGAAGGGCCTGGGCTGGCACCCCGATGCTGAGTCCTCGCCAGTTTCCAGGCAGCTCTGGGCAGTCTGCTCTGAGTCCCTTTCTGGTCACCGTGATTGTCGACTAAAGGAAAAACAAGCTATTGAGGGATCAGTGTTGGTTTTATTCAGACATCTCAGTAAGGGCTAGCGACCAAGGCCCACTGCCCGTTCCGTCTGACCGCTCCCCACGGCCCTCAGTCGGAAGTTCATGTGCGGTGGGGCGAAACCGCATTAAAGTCTGGGGGTAAGAGAACGTCTCGGTGTAGATTATAAAGTACACTGGGCTAGAGACATAGAAACACAATCATTAACCCCGTCAGATATTTGGTGCAGAAAAGGCGAAAGCCAGGCTCCCTTATCTTTTAAGGAATGTGGTGGCTCAGACCAGAGGCGCCGAGCTGCCCTCGTCCTGTTTAGTCCTCAGGGTCTCTGGGGACCTGCAGAGTGGGGGTTCCCGCAGGAAGGAGCACACGCGCCTCTTCCGACCCTTGCCTCGTCTCACGGCGCCTTGTTACTCACTGGACTCCGGGCTCCGTTTGGACGGCGCCGGTGTTTCCACTGATGTCTCCTCTTTACTCCTTGATCCCGTCCGAGTCTTCTTGTCTCTCCAGCCTCTTCTGGTCTGGGACAGTCTCTCAGCCTTATTTCCATGACCTTGACAGTCTTGAGGAATACGGCCTGAGGAATACGGCCCGTAGATGTCCCTCAGTCTCGATTTTCTGGCATTTCATCCCTGTTGATACAACAGATGTGCAGTCCCCCTGATTTCAGGGGCCGGCTGGCTTTACTTCATAGGGTCTTCACGGCAATTTAACGGGAGGAGCTGTGACGCACTCAGGACCCTGTTGACAGCGCCTTTTCCATCAATGTCCATTTTTAACACAGAAGGGGACAGTGCCTGCCACTGTGCTGGGCACACTTCTAACCTCTCAGTTTTCCTTATAGACAAAGAAGGGTAGTAATAGCACCTTCCTCCTAAGATTGTTACAAGGATTGAACTCATGCACCCACTTATCCTAGTCTGGACACCTAGCAAACTCCCTGTACTTTTTGCTGTCAGTATTATTAGTAATAATGGTGTGACACACTCTCCCCTGTTCATCTTCTGGCAACTCTGAATCTCCATGTAGCTGTTTGTCTACAGTGGTGATGCCTGTATATGCCTTGAGGGTGCGTGACCCAAAGTGTCAGCGTGAGCACAGCCCCTGGCAGAGCTCGGATGCCCACAGGAAACACCCTCATGGCGGCGTCCTACAGGGTCCTTCGCTGTCCTGGCAGCACCTGCCTGGGCATGATGGGGTTAAGAGGTGGAGACAGCACCTGCTGAGGCCTTGTAGGGAGGGTCCTGACTCACACAGTGGCAGAAGGACAGGGGGCTTGGCGGCAGTGAAGGAGGAGCAGGGCTCCACGGGCCACCTGGGCACTGTCCAGTGACCGTTCTCGTCAGATTTCATTAAAGGGTCCCTTGCTCAGCACACATGGAATGCAGCTCGCAGCCAAAGCATGCATAGTTGAACTCTAATCCTGGCACAACCTTCTAAAATTATGTGATTAAAGATCTCACTAGAATGAAAAGTCTGAGTATATTATTTAACAAAGCAGTCAAAAAGAGATATTTAAAAAGGAAACAAAGCAGAGAGAGAGTGAAACAATGAATCTGGGAAGAAAAAGAAAACCAAGACCAACCACCTCCCTCTTCCCTCTTCCCACTTCCCGATGTCTCATTCCTAGGTGACGTTTTTGTCTAGTTTTATTTGTCTGACTTACATAATAATCCCCCTGGGGAAAGAAGGATGTCACTTTGATTTCAGGGCAGCTCCTGCAGTGCGAGAAATTCTTTGGATGTTAAAAATGGAAGTAACAGGCTGGGTGGTGGCTCACACCTATAATCCCAGAACTCAAGGAGGCTGAGGCAGGAGGATCGCTTGAGTCCAGGAGTTTGAGTTTGCAGTGAGCTGCGATTGTTCCCTAGCCAGGCTGACAAAATCCATACACAAATCAATAAAAATAGCAATAACAATCTCCTTGTACTCAGTTACACCCTAGGATCTTCTTTGCCTCCGATACTTTACCTATTTATGAATATTAGTTTGAAAATTTTAATTTTCCCAGATGTCTCATTAGCTGGTAGGTATTCATTTGTTTAACTAATACCAAGGGCCTGCCGTGGGGCAGGCATTTCCTAGACACTCAGGGTGCCTCAGGGAACAGACAGACCCAGAGGCTGTCACGCGCTGGGTCTTAGTGGGGCGCAGGCCGGCTCCTGAGCTGACCGACAAGCGTGCTGTCTGCACGCAGGAGCTGCGCCGGGCAGAGAGCAAGGGGAGGGACCCAGGGTGCTGGAGGGTGCTTGACTCACCCCAGGTGCAACCGAGAGGCTACAGTGGAAGGAAGGTCAGTAGCTCTCACTGGGGGTCTGAGGGCCCTGGGGGAAGTTTTGGAGTTCTACCATGTTTCTTTTCTCTCCCGGTTCTGCCATCTTTTCTCTCTTGACCATGTGTGGCGGAGGGCGGGTGGGGGGCAGTGGAGAGAGAGGGGGATGGGTGGAATTCCTCAAAGGTGGGCTGTGGAGCGGCATAAGGGAGGGCTGTCTGCCGGGTTGAAAGAAGACAGTGGAGATTTGGGCGAGTGGGAGGGGTGGTTTGGTCACGAGACAACACAGAGAGGAAAGGCCTGGATGTAGGAATCTCTGACAGTGATGATTGAGATCGGTGAGGAATGAGAGGTCGAATGTGCCATTTTCAGGCCACTGAGAACGGTTGTCCGCTCTGTACGTGGGCCAGGCAGGATTACAGAACAAGATGACGTTTAGGTTTAAATGTCAGGATGCAGCTTTAGAGGCTTAATGTGAATTAAACGGCAGCTTAAAGGTGAAGAAGGGGGAATCTGTGACTAGGTGGTCCCCACATTGGAAACTGGAGGTAACAAAGTGAATGAGGGTCAAGTGAGAATGTGAAGAGAGCTTGTGAGGAAGAGGAAGGAGGTGGCCAAGGGTTGGGGTCAGGGAGGTTCAGAGGCCTCCTCAGGGGAAACCAGCTGAAGAACATTGGTCCAGGACCGCAGAAGGGTGTCCCCAAACACCTGGCTCCCCGCGTTTAGGCACAGATCACTGGAATTTATTTTTAATTTTTATTTATTTATTTTTTGTGACAGAGTGTCACTATGTCACCCTCAGTAGTGTGCTGTGGCATCACAGCTCACAGCAACCTCAAACTCTTGGGCTTAAGTGATACTCTTGCCTCAGTCTCCCAAGTAGTGTAGTGCCCAGGAGTTCCACAAAGACCACACTGCCAAACAAGCCAAGTGTACAGCAGGGTCCTTTGATTGAAGAGCCAGCTGGCGACTGCCTCAGTGTCCCAACATGGGGTTTCTGAGAGCAGCCCCGAGTGCTTAAGGGGTCAGGTTTTTAAGGCTGGTCTGCATCCTGGTTGGCACGCAGGCTGCCCAGGTGAATTTGGAGGAGGCAGCAAGCAAGCATCGTACAGAGGCAGAATTTTGCGGTTAGCCATATGTCATACATCTTTGTTTTAATATTTTCCCATATACCTTAATTCCAGTACTTTTTCTCCATACAGCTTTGTCTCAGTATTACCTATACCTGGCTTTGTTTAAAGGTAAGTCTAGGGATAATCAGTTCATTTCCCAGGCCCAGGAGTTAGTCAAGCAAGAAGTTAGTGAATATTTTCCCATCTATCTCGGGAGTGAACCAGACTTACTCCATTTTGTTGAGGACTTGCAGCCCAAGAATTTGTCAGGAGTTAACTGGTATTTTTCTACTTTAGCCTAGACCTAACAGTGGCTGGGACTATAGGCACCTGCCACAACACCCGGCTATTTTTTGTTGCAGTTGTCATTGTGTTTAACTGGCCTGGGCTGGGTTTGAACCTACAAGCCTCAGTGTTTGTGGCTGGCACCATAACCACTGTGCTACGGGCACTGAGCCTCTTTCCTCCTCTTAAGGTGTCATGCCACCTTGCTGCCCAGTTTTACATCAAACACAGCCTCCTTTGCTCCTAATGTTGATAATCTGCCTCTGTCCCTGCTGGGCGCTGAGAAAGGTCTCAGGAACTGCGTCCCAGCCTCCCAGCTGTCTCTCTGGGGCTCACTTTCAGACCCTTCCCCAGCGACCTTCCTTAGCTTTGGATGCTTTTGAGGATTTGATGTTTTCCATCTGGCTTCTAAGACATTGTTTTGTTGTTGTTGTTCTTGTTTGTTTGTTTTTGAGACAGAGCCTCAAGCTGTCACCCTGGATAGAGTGCTGTGGCATCACAGCTCACAGCAACCTCCAATTCCTGGGCTCAAGTGAGTCTCCTGCCTCTGCCTCCCAAGTAGCTGGGATTACAGGTGCCCGCCACAATGCCCGGCCATTTTTTGGTTGCAGCCGTCATTGTTGTTTGGTGGGTCCGGGCTGGATTCGAACCCGCCAGCTCAGGTGTACGTGGCTGGCACCCTAGCCCGTTGAGCCACAGGCACAGAGCCAAGACATCGTTTTTTTTTTGTTGTTCTCTGTCAAATATTTGAAAAATTATTTTCTCTCTAGACCCCATTTCTGGTTTTTTGTTTGTTTGTTTGTTTTGTTTTGTTTTTGAGACAGAGTCTCACTCTGTCCCCCGAGGTAGTCATAGCTCAGCAACCTCAGACTCCTGGGTTCAAGTGATCCTCCTTCCACAGCCTCCAGAGTAGCTGGGACCACAGGTAGTTTTTCTATTTTTAGAAGAGATGGGGTCTCGCTCTCGCTAAGCTGCTCTTGAACTCCTGAGCTCAAGCAATCTATCCACCTCAGCCTCCTAGAGTGCTAGGATTATAAGTGTGAGCCACTGCATTCAACTTAGACCCCTGCTTCTATTTACCCTTAAATGTGGATATCTCCACAATAAACCCCAGGGAGCAGGGCACTGGGGTTCAAATTCACTTAATTTTGACCAAAATACATTATTTGAACAATAATTTTTAATTCAACTTACTAATATGTTGTTTAGGATATTGCATCCTCATTTATACATAAATATGTTTATAATTTTTCCCTGTATAATATTTTTTCTAATTTTAATATCAGGTATATCCAGATGAAGTATATTAGGTATATCCAGATGAAGTAGAATGAATTTGAAGTTTTTCTTCTTTTTCTATTGTCTATAAGATTTAGCATGATCTGTTTTTTGAAATTATCTTCTATTTTTATTTATAAATATTAGTTGTCTATTTTTTGAGACTTTGGGGAAAAAGAATTAAATAAACTCTTAAAAAAACTTAAAAAAAACAAATTCAGTTATCAACTATGCAAACTTGGGAAAAAGATTTAATTTCTTTAAACTTCAGATCATTCATCTGAGAAAACATCAGCAACATTAATAACTTCTAAATAAAGTTTCTGGCAGCGTTAAATGAGGTGATCCACATACAGGGCAGTGCTTGGCGGGTGATACACACGAGTGAGTGATGGCAGTTTTTTGTTTTTTTTTTTTCTCAACCACATCCATGGCTTTAATTACAGTACAAAATAACAGGATGGATTTTTCCAGCCTGGGGCTCCCTCCTGGGCTCCAAATGGGCATTTTCATTGCCTTCTGAGTGTCATACAGGCCCTCAGACTGACTGTGTCAAAAACTGGACTTATCAAGACCCTTCCGACCACCAAACCCGACAACACGGATGACCTTGGAGGACATGGTGGTAAACAAAATGACAGGCACAGAAATAAAAATGCCACATGTTCTCACTTATATGTGGGAGGTGAAAAAGCCCTCATAAAAAAAGGGGAGTTCAGAATAATGGTTACTAGAGCTGGGAAGAGTACCAGGGAGGGGATGTAGCTAAAAGTTGGCTAAGGGATGCGAAAGTGCGGCTAGATGGCGGGGCTGACATCTGGTGATCCACAGCACTGCAGGAGGACTGTACTTCATAACAGTATTGTAGATTTTCAAATAGTTAAAAGGGTGGATTTGAACATTCCCCACACAAAGAAATGGTAAATTCTTGAGGTGATGGATATGCTAACTACCTTGATCTATTATACATTGTATACACATATTGAAATATCATATTGTACCCCATAAATATGATAATATTATATAACTAATAAAAGCAAAACAACCCAATTTGACCCAATTTTTCACCTCTTGCTCCCTACTGGTAAACAGTGTTAAGATTGACACAGTTGTCCCAGCCAGAAAGCTAGGAGTAATTATTGCATCTCACCTTTTCTGTATGTCTCTGTCTTTATTGGCCACCAAACCTTGAATTCACCTGCTCAGAAGCCTCTCTGTCCCACCTTTGGTTCAGGCCTAACCGGACTGTTGCAAATGCTTCCTGAAGTTCTTTTCCCATTCTGATTTATTGACTCCAGTGCTAACTGAACTTTATCTTTCTTTCAAAAAACATTTGATGAGGCTCGGTGCCTGTGTTCAGTGGTTAGGGTACCAGCCACATACACCGGGCCGAGCAGGTTCAAACCCAGCCCGGGCCTGTAAACAACAATGACAACTACAACAAAAAAATAGCCGGGTGCTGTGGCGGGTGCCTGTAGTCTCAGCTAGTCGGCAGGCTGAGGCAAGAGAATCCTTTAGGCCCAAGAATTTGAGGTTGCTGTGAGTGGTGACATCACAGCACTCTACTGAGGGCGACACACAGTGAGACTCTGTCTCAAAAAAAGCAACATCCAATGACATCACTTGTCTGTTTACCACTTACTGGGGGAGCAGCTCCAGGCCTTTCACATTCTAGTTAGAAGTTGCCTCCTGCCCCCCCCTGCCCCTACCTCCTGCACTAAGGCTTCGAGAGACATTTTGTTCTCTTGACCACGTGCCTGCCTTCCTCTGAGCCTTCTTCTACCAAACTCCTTTTCAGCATCTGTGCTCAGCTCAAATGCCACCTCTGCTGTGACATCTCCTGAGTCAGAATGAGATCGATTTCTTGTGGCTGGGGGATATGCTGTAATGTCATGCCGATGCTCTCCACGTCTGTCCCCCCCACCCCCCACAAGTGAGCAAGCACCTCGCTGCTTACTTCTTCCCTGTTTTCCTAACACAGCACCTGCAACAGGGGACAGAAGCCAGACAGGCCCCATAGGAGGCTGTGGACAGCAGCTATTACTGGCTGAGCAACTGCCAATTCCAGACTTAACATCCTACATATTCTCGTTCAGCTCACCTTGACAGTCAGTCCTTGTTCCATTTTCTTCTATAATATTTACCTGGTGAAGCTCCATCCCTGGGAGAATTAGTCTGCTTGGGTTGCCATAACAAAACACCAAAGACTGGATGGCCTAAACAACAGAGGTTGGGTTTTTTGGTTCCATGAACGTATTTAAATGACTAATGCATTCAAAAATCAAGCAGTATATCCAGGGTTCAAATACAGGCCTAGGACAGAGGTTTATTTTCCCGCCGCTTGGAGGTGCAGCTTCTAGCGAGGTCTCTCCCTGGTGTACAGATGCGGCCTTCTCGCCGTGTCCTCACAGGGTCTTCCGGGTGTGCACGGACACAGGGAGCTCCTCCTCTTCTCAGGACACCAGACCCCGAGGATTAAGGCCCTACCCCTGTGACCTCACTACAGCCGGGACGGCTCTCTCTCCTGTCCCCAGTTCACGGAAGGTTGGGGCTTCCACATACAAATTTGGAGAGGACACCATTTAGTTTGTAACACTGTTAACTCTCACTGTAAGCACTCTTTAGCTTGCACCTGAATCGCCATGTACGGGTGAAGAAAAACAGACGACCACACGCCAGCTAGGCTCCCTCTAAATGCAGGGTCAAACGCCCTGGGAGCCTCCCGCCCATCCGAGAGCCTGTCGCTGGCTGTTCCTCCATCCACTCACCTGCTCCCTCTGTCTCCTACACGCCCTCCTCTCTCCTCATCCTCGGCTCAAGCCCGTGGTCCTGCTTCCCTGAGAATGTCAAGCATTTGCCTTCCAGTTTCCTACATTTGTTCCTGTAGATGTTCCCTTCCTCCTGTGGACAAAACATCCGGAAAGGGCAAAACCAGGATGCCACCCGCAGGCCAGCCCTTTATTTGCTCCTGGGTCCCACCCCCTCACCTGCCTCTGCAAGAATCCTGTGTCCTACCTACGTCATCAATTCCACCTTTGGGCATAACATCTGAAAGACATGACATTGACATTGTCTCTACCAAAGGCGACATAGTGAGACTCTGTCTCAAAAAAAAAAGAGGAAAGAAAGACTGGCCACCCTATGAGTGTACAGGTGATGTCACGTTGGCAAATTTACCTCCAGCCCTCAGTCTTGCAGGCTCAGAATCCAAGCTTGCCAGCACAAGGGTCCAAGCTCCTGTGAGCTCGTGTTTAAAACCAGACTGTTGATTGATTAATTGGTATTGAGCCAGATGTTCATGACTTGTTGACGAGAGCATGATGGCTTGTAGGCAAAACCTAATTATAATAAAAATGCTGCCAGAAAGCCTGCACTCAGAGCAGGAGGAATCATCTAGATGATATGGCTGGTGCCGCTAATCTGGGGACACTCTGCAGCCATCTCTGCTGTACCTGTATTTGCCACATTGTTCAGAAGCTCATGTTCCTGGGCTGTCGCACTTTCTCATTGGGCAAATTTCATTTCTCTGGGGTTTTCTCTTAGAGAAACCATCCCATTCTCCTTGGCTCAGTGCTTCCCAACATGCTCATTCTCTTACTTTCTTCACGATACTTGCCATATCCAAATATACCCACAAGGGGCGGTGCCTGTGGCTCAGTGGGTAGCGCGCCAGCCCCATATACAGAGGGTGGCAGGTTCAAATCCAGTCCCGGCCAAACTGCAACAAAGACAAAAAAAAGCTGGGCCTTGTGGCAGGTGCCGGTGGTCCCAGCTACTTGAGAGGCTGAGGAAGGAGAATCACCTAAGCCCAAGAGTTGGAGGTCTAAGCCCAGGAGTCAGAGGTTGCTGTGAGCTGTGACGCCACAGCACTCTACCGAGGGCGATAAAGTGAGACTCTGTTTCTACAAAAACAAACAAACAAACAAAAACCCCCAAATATCACCCACGTGTACAATTATAGTTGAATCCTGATTACACTTGGGGGGTTAGGGGACCAATCCCCATGTAGTCAAAAATCTGCAGATAACAACTTTGACGCCCCCCACCCCCAGACTTAATTACTCAATAGCCTATTGTTCACTGGAAGCCTTACTGATCAATAGGTGATCAATACATATTTTGTAGGGCATATTTGTTATACTGTATTCTCTCAGTACAGTGAGCTAGAGAAAAGAAACAGGCATTAAGAACATCATAAGGAAAGGCGAATACATTTACTATCCACGACTTGCAGGTGGATCAGCACGAAGTTCTTCATCTTCTTCTTCAGGTTGGGTGAACTGAGGGGGAGGGGTGGATCTTGCTGCCTGAGGCTGGAGGAGGCAGAATAAAATCCCCTCACAAGAGGCCTGCTCAGTTCAAACACCAGGTTGTTCAAGGGTAGGCAGTATTATGTTAGCTGAATTTTTTAAAAATTAACTTACTTTAAATAGTAAAACTCTTTGTTTTTTATTTATTTATTTTTTATTAACTCCTAGCTGTGTACATTAATGCAATCATAGGGTGCAATGTGCTGGTTTTGTATACAATTTGAAATATTTTCATCCAACTGGTTAACATGGCCTTCACGACATTTTCTTAGTTATTGTGTTAAGACCTTTCTATTCAACACCTAGTAAATTTCACATGTACCCTTGTAAGATGCACCGTAGGTGTGGTCCCACCCATTAAAAACTCTTTATTTTAAAAGAAAATGTTATATGATGAGAGCAAAGGAAAGCTATCCCTTGCCACAAATGGAAGGCAGCCATAAAGCTAAGCACACAGCAGTTTAAAGAAAATTTGACTATCTGTTCCTTAATCCCACCAATGAGATGCCTGCCACTCAGACAGCACAGCGCAGCCCTGAGACTCACCTTTCCCAGAGACATTCGTGGGTCTCTGGGCTGATCTCAGACGGCCACCTGGCCAGGGCAGATGTGGAACCAGTGACAGCTGAGCTTCGGGACCCACTCCCTCAGCTATGTCTGTACCTGGCTTTGTGGGGGGTTTGGTTGTTTTTTTTTAAGAGCAGCCACCCTCCTCCACTATTTGTATGACACCTAATCCCCCCCCCCCCCAACCTGTATTTATTTCTACTTCTGGGTCATTCCGGAGGTGGGTTGAGTCCACCCCTAAAACTTTTACTTTTTTGCATTTCATTCCAAAGGGGTCAGATTTTTCAGATTTGGTGAAAAGGCAAAGAGGGAGATGAGATCCGTAGTTTGAGGCCTGGGCAAGAGTGAAGGGCGGGTCTGCTTCCCAGGAGAAGGCAAGCGCGTTATTTTGTTTTGCCTTGTTTTTGAGACAGAGTCGCCTGGGTAGGGCGCCAACTCTCGGGCTCAAGCGATCCTGCTGCTTAGTTTTTCCATTTTTAGTAGACACAGGGTTTCACTTTTGCTCAGGCTGGTCTCCAGCTCCTGAGCTCAGGCCATCCACCTGCCCGGGCCTCCCAAGTGCTGGGATCCCCGGCGTGGCGGTCGGTTTACAAATGGCAGGCATCATTTGCCTCTACGGTCTCTATTTTCTCTTTGGATTCTGAGAAGACATCGCGGGCTCTAGTGAGGACTGTGGAGCGAGGGGGGTGTTTGGAATTCTCACCCGGGAGCCCCCAGCCGTGAGAGCTCTGACCACAGCCTGGCGGGCAGTGGAGTGGGGCAGGACTGTCCCCTGCACAGCCCCGGAGCTTCCTCCAGGAAAGGGGAAAAGGGGAAGATGACAGGGGCCAGGGAGCTGCTGACCCACATAAACTCCAGAGAGAAGATGCACGTGCGTGGAGCTCGTTCAGAGCTGGGGCTTTGCAGACGACTCCAGGTCCCAGTGAGATCCCAGTGAGGTCCCAGTGGGAGGAACACGAGGGGAAGGGCAAGAACCAGGAGGTGTAAGTGTGAGTTCAGGACAAGGCCCAGGGCTGCCCTTCCCAGAGACCTAGAAGGGAAAGGGGTCAGGGAAAGCACAAACCAGACCAAGAAGTGAACATGGCCAGGCTAGACCCACTGAGGCCCATGGAAGGCTTGAAGGCTGAGCTCTCCAAGGAGCAGGGCGCCGTGTGGAGGCTGCTGGGATGGAGAGAGGAAGAATAAAGTGTCCAAGTCCAAATTCCCAGAACCCAGACTCAAAAGAAGCTGTGTAGATGTAATTAGGTTAAGAATTTTGACCTGGGGAGATTATCCTGGATTATCTGGGTGGGACCAGTGTCATCATAAATGCTCTTAAACAAGAAAGAGCGAGTCTGACTGCGCCCGTGGCTCAGTGGGTAGGGTGCTGGGGCAATATACCCAGGGTGGCGGGTTTGAACCTGGCCCCGGCCAAACTGCAACAAAAAAATAGCCGGGCGCTGTGGCAGGGCCCTGTACTCCCAGCCACTCAGGAGGCTGAGGCAAGAGAACCGCCTAAGCCCAGGAGTTGGAGGTTGCTGTGAGCTATGACGCCACAGCACTCTACTGAGGGTGATAAAGTGAGACTCTGTCTCTACAAAAAAAGAAAGAGCGAGTGGTGTGACAGCTGGCTTTGAAGATGGAGGGAGGGCCAGGACCCATGAAATACAAGTGATAAAAGGCAAGAAAACAGATTCTCCCTTTAAGCTTCTGGAACGAACACAATCCTGCTGACACCCTGATTTTAGCCCAGGGCAACCCATTCTGGATTTCTGAGCTCCAGAACTGTAAGGTAATAAATGTGTGATATTTTAAGCTGCTTAGTTTAACCCCATTTGCAGCAGCAGCAGGAAACTAATACAGATGAGGAGCTGGTTGATACACAGTTTTTTGTTTTTTTTTTTTTTAATGAGACAGAGCCTCAAGCTGTTGCCCAGGGTAGAGTACTGTGGTATCACAGCTCACAGCAATCTCCAACTCTTGGGCTCAAGCGATTCTTCTGCCTCAGCCTCCCAAGTAGCTGGGACTACAGGACCTGCCACAATGCCCGGCTATTTTTTTTTCGGTTGCAGCCATCATTGTTGTTTGGCAGGCCTAGGCTGGACTTGAACCTGCTAACTCAGGTGTATGTGACTGGCACCCTAGCCACTTGAGCCACAGGCACCGAGCCAATACACAGTTTTTATTAAAGGAAGCTACAGCCAGAAGAAATCCCTCTGGCTGTCAGTGGGACCATGTGTGCAAGAATAAGCTGGAAGGGACGTGGAGTTCTTCAGGGAAATCTACTTTCTGGTGAAGCCCAGGAAACAGAGGAGGTGGTGAGTGAAAAGGTTAAGAGTGTGGGGAACTATTTCAATTTTTGGCACTAGAATAAGAGTTTCAAAGGATACAGTGTAGATAGAAGCCAAGTCGGGAGAAGCCAGAGTTGAATGGGAATAGGATTGTGTTGCAGGATCTGGGCCCTCCTGGGAGGGCCATCCTTGTGCACGCCACAGTCAGCACTGAGAATCACAGAAAAAAGGGAGCAGAGCCTGGGAGCGGGTAGGGAGGCCGGAGACAGAGCCACTTTGCTCAGCGGTTTCACCTGAATGCCTTTTGGCTTCCTCTTTAATTTAGCTGGTTAGTTGTGAGGTCTGGTTCCTGCCTCTGCCGACCTTAGTCCAATTCCACAAGAAAAACTTTTACTTTTTAAAGGACTGAGCTGAATTTAATGCAGAACAGCATGTCATATGCAATGCTAATTAATTAATAATTGTCCTAAACAAGTCTAAATGTGTTTCTTCACAAGCTATAATAAAACTGTGCTTCTGATTGAAGGGTGTTTTGCCCATATTAGGCTCATAAGTGCTCGCTGGATTTAGCTGAGTTAAGATGAGTCACAAAGTGCTAGATACTTGGATTTAGGGCCACGAAAGAGCCTGATGCTCCTAAGTGACGCCTTCCTTATTTACAAGATAGAATGAGATCAGCCTCTGCCACAGCATCATGAGGGAGCTGGGCGGAAGGGACCTGGCATGTTAATGTTTGCTTTGTGACGTCCAGGGCTTCAGACTCTAGTTCTGTTAGGTGGGCTAGACCCTGTGGGGTCAAGTTCCTCCTTTTGTACCTCTGGTACAAAACCTAGAGCTAACACAGGCTTTGTTTCTTTCTACTAAAGTCCTGAATCCTGGTTTTGTTTTTAGAGACGGTCGCACTTTGTTGCCCTTGGTAGAGTGCCATACCATCACAGCTCACAGCAACCCTACCCACTGAGCCACAGGCACCGCCCCTGAATCCTGATCTGTAGATATTACCCATTTCATGAACGGGAAGCAGGAGGGGCAAATCCAAGGAAAAGAATAATGGAAAGACAGCATTTCTCTAAAGGCACCAAACAGAACTGGCCTTGGCCACCCTGGCTTCCCAGGATGGACACCTCCCAAGCAGATGGTCACCCCGGTCTCTTTTACTACACCAGCTGCGGATAAGAAAAAGATCTGTGGGCAGCGCCTGTGGCTCAGTGAGTAGGGCACTGGCCCCATATACTGAGGGTGGTGGGTTCAAACCCGGACTGGCCAAACTGCCACAAAAAAATAGCTGGACATTCTGGTGGGTGCCTGTAGTCCCAGCTACTCGGGAGGCTGAGGCAAGAGAATCGCCTGAGCCCAGGAGTTGGAGGTTGCTATGAGCTGTGATGCCATGGCACTCTACCCAGGGTGACAAAGTGAGACTCTGTCTCTAAAAAAGAAAAGAAAAGAAAAAGAATCTGAGAGTGGCAAAGAGAGACAGAAATCCCAAGAGACCAGTCCCCAGTAAGGCGGAGCTTTTAATCTCTTGTTAGTCATAACAAAAGTTCTGCCCTTCATGGCATGGCCCAATTATGTCCTTGACTTTCATGCACAGCAAACTCTCCCCGCCTTGAGGGGAGAGAGGATGATAGAAGCATTGAGCCTTCCCCTACAAACCACAAAACAAGTGTCCCTTTCAAACTCCAAGCTCAGACTAAAAACTGATGTGTGTATCCGTCGTGTATCTGCTCATCCATTTGTTCCTTCCAGTGCGCAAAGCTAATTACTTCTTTAATTAAGCACGCTTCACTCCTATTAGAGTTGTTAGCATATTCGAGAACATTTGCTGCTCTTGTTTTCCCAGCGGACCCAGGCATCCATTTTCAAGGACCAGCTGGGGTTGTTTATTTGTACAATGTATGTCAGGTGTGAAAAAGACAATTTACTGCCTTTCAAAAACCTATCTCTCCATTTTCAAGCGGGTGCAGCTGCCTGGAAGTGCAGGGTGTCTGGCTGTGCTCAGGTATTGATGAAGACTGATCTTGGCTAGCTCAGCGCCTCCAGAGCCAGCTGCAGAATCAGGTGTCTTGGAACCAGTTGTCTGTGAGTCCCGAGTTGCTGCAGAGAGAGATGTGGTTTTAATTAAGTCCTGTGCTGAGTCCGGGGGCTGTGGAAAGGGTCTGCATGGGGTGGCACCATGATGTCAGTCTCATAATAGTTACTCTTGGTGTAGCACAAGCCTGGGGATTATTCTGAATGATTTGACCACCTCTCCTTTCATCAGTATTGGGCTGGATATTCTTAGGGCTGGTTCTTATCTCCCTGGAGACCAGCTGACTTCACACCCCAGTCTTACAGGGGCTCCATGCTTGGGTTAATGCCCTTTTGTAGCCATCTTAATAGTATTTTTATTTATTTTATTTATTTATTCTTTATTGTTGGGGATTCATTGAGGGTACAAGAAACCATGTTACACTGGTTGCATTTGTTGGGTGAAGTCCCTCTTACAATCGTGTTTTGCCCCCAAAAGGTGTGGCACACCCCAAGACCCCACCCCCCTTACTCCTTCCCT
>CAUYON010143152.1:0-16302 GCA_963573935.1 Arctocebus calabarensis | reverse complement strand
TCCCAGCTACTTGGGAGGCAGAGGCAGGAGACTCGCTTGAGCCCAGGAAGTGGAGGCTGCTGTGAGCTGTGATGCCACAGCACTCTATCCAGGGTGACAGCTTGAGGCTCTGTCTCAAAAAAACAAAAAAACAAAAAAAAACTAGTACATTAAAACATGGCACAGTTTTAAGCTAATAATAAAATGTAAGAAAAGAGAATAAATCTGAACATTCTCCTTTGATTAACACAGAGATGAAGATTTAGGAAAAGGAAATATAATCAACCATAGCTAATTTTTTGGTTTTTCAATCTATTATACCATATTCATATGGCCATAATAATATGAAAGCTATTTATTGGCCTTAACTTCTAGAATCAACTTAAAATTACAGTATAGAAAAAAAAAAATCTTGTGGTTGAAATGGAATGCAAACATTATCAACAGCTGATAGCAATGAAGTGTCTGGTGATGAGGGAAGAGGCAGCAGAAAGCCAAGCCAAGCACACCTGGTAATGAATGGCACAGGAAACAGAGGCTTAAGTATATTCTTTAAAATTACAATAGTAATACACACAGAGGAATAAAAACAATCATATTGGGAAGAGGAGAGGCATGCAGATATAGTGAAACCCTATACATCCTATCGGGAAATCAATGGGAAATTTCTAAAGTTGAGAAATCAAAAATAATGTGTATGAATGCGTCATTTATTAATACTCAAGTAATCACAGAAAAAAGAAAAACCTCAGATGGTTCAAAGTGATCGACCCTGGGGATCAGCGCAGTAGATAGGTTAGAAGGGATGGGTCACAGGACAAGCTGATATTTTTAACTTTTCGTAAGCATATGATTTAATTCTTTGAAGAGAATTTTACAAAGTAGACATTTACTCTGGAACCTGAACCTTTTAGCTCATGATGGCTAAGAATTACCCTTTGACACATGCTACTGGACACACTTCTGTTTGTACGGTTTCTGCCCTTGGGTTATCCAGACATCGGCCAGCAGTACACAAGTGCTACATGGAACAGTACCCAGATGGTGCCCCATAGGGCATGATGTAAAGGATGCAGGAAGGATAAACTGGGGGTTACGAGTCATCTCAGAGAATTCCTACTCCAAGTCATTACAAAGAGGAAGATCTCCCCAGCGCTTACTGCCAGAATAACCCTGGGTCTCACCAGACTTCCATGGTCCTGCTGGACAGAATAAGTAAAATGTCTTATATTTTCCTTTTGAAAGCACTAGGAACAGCTCAAGGATTTGCACAGCAGAATGAAAGAGGAGCTGTCACTGAGTTCCTTAGGACTCACAGCTTGAAAGGAAAGGGGAGGCCCACGGGGGCCTGGGACCAAGCCCAGCAGGGGACACCGAGCACTTCCACAGCCCAGGGGGTGGGACCAGAGCTCTTAAAGCCACAGATCTCCTCTGCAGGCACAGAGACCCTCACAGCGGGGATCCATTCACACCAGTCACCCTTGGAGACTGCTATTTATGCTAAAGAAATTTATCCCACTCCATTGTATGCTTCTTGTCCAGCTTCTCTTGGATCCCTTGTTTACGGCCTTAGTCCTACATTGTGAGCAATGGAACGGACAGGCCATTTGAGAGGGCAGGGATAGCTAATGATGGGTCTGTTAGCTCTGCAGTCAGTCAGTCTTTTGTGAACCAAACCCAATTTGGGTGCATTTGCTTAAAAAAAAAAAAAAAAAAAAAAAGCAAATACCTCATTTGAGGTTGAAGAACTGTTAGTTGTACCCCATGCCTTTCACAAGAATAAAACCCAACACTGCATGCAACAAAAAACTTTGTAATATTTAAAATGTATCTTTGGTGGTTGAAATACCTATCCAATTATATATCAGGTGTTAGGTGCAAATACTGAGCTACTTAAGATCAGGAAGATGTTAAAAAAATAGAGGGCCCTTTCAACACTAGAGAGATGCTAATTTTTATCTTGCAAAAAGTAAAGGGAAGCCCCTTCTGAAATGTTTTCTTTTGAGGCAGCATTTAAACATATGCCACTGCTTTCATGAATTCTGTGAGACAAATCCTTATAAATCCTTTGAGTTGACAGATCAATTATTCCTTCTAACAGCTAATGAACTAATAACCCTTGGAAATTTCTCCTTCCTTGGATTTAAACAGAAAAAAAATATCCGGGGGCAGGGGGGTGTGGGACAGAAATCAATTAAAGACTACATAGCAATAAAAACCAAATTCATTATAGCTTGGTAAAGACAGCTATATATTGTTCAAGAGCTGATTTTTAAATTAAAAACACGTCAAATGACTACATGTTATAAACATCATAAATATTCTTAGAATATGCCTTAATTTCATATTGTGTGTTCATCAGGGAAAGGGAACTGAAAAAGGGTAGAAAGATTTTTAAAAGGAGACAGACATGGTCACTGAAGAAAAGGCAACCAGTAGGAACAGTGACGTTACTGAGCACAAGGCACAATGGGAAGCTCTCAGGGAACCAGAGGAGAAAACACACACAGCACTAGAGAGAGAGACGAGAGACGAGAGAAAGGAACGAGAGATTGTGTTGCCCTGGACTAGAATTACAAAGACAGGAAGCCTGTCCTGAGCACTCTGCTGATAGAAGAAGGGTTAGAAGGAGCTGGCAGACTATCTGTTGGACATTCAAAGGACTGGACACAAGGGAGGCACAGAGCCAAAGCAGGTGGCCGACAGGGAATTGGAGTTGCACATGGGCCCTGGAGGTAAACTCTGACCCAAGAATAAGGTGGCACCTGCTGGGGGAACAAGGCACGCTGGGACAGAAAGGCACTGGTTCTATTTGTGGATCCTATATTGTGGTGAAGGACTTTAATAGATGCAAGAATGGATGCATGTGAGTAAATGCCTTTCTTGAGGTTACATGACATCATACACACACGTGGAGGATGACACCCTGAGAAGGTTGCACACATTCCAGGGGATGCCGATGGCTCTCCACTCTGGGAGCTCCTGGTGGGCAGGTGACCTGCTATAAAGAAAGGGACAACTTAAGAGTCAGAAGAGCTGGTTGGAATCACAGCTCCACTGTTATTCAGCCTGTTGCTCTAACTGTAATATAAGGATATGGATGGATCCTGGCTTACGAAGGTTCACCCTTAAGTTTTTGGCTTCATAATAGTGCAAAAGCAATATGCATTCAGTAGAAACCGCATTTTGAATTTCGACCTTTTCCTGGGCTAGTAATGTGTGGTATGATGTGGGCAGCAGTGTGAAGGCGGCTCCCAGTCAGGCAGGCCACCACGAGCAGGAACAACCAATACTCCACAGTGCTCTGCTTCGCCAGGTGATTTTGGCCAACTGTAGGCTAGTTCAAGTGTTCTGAGCACCCTCGAGGCTAGGCTAACCTATGATGTTTGGGAGATTAGGTGTGTTAAATGCATTTTCAACATATGATATTTCAACTTATTATAGGTTTATAGGGGTATAAGCACCTCATAAGTCAAAGAGCACCTGTAATGACAATTATACCTCAAGTTGTGAATAGGAAATACAATGAAATATGCTGCTAAACCAGCCCATTCTTATAGGCTTATTAAGGCTCCAAGACTCAGCTTTAGATCTATGGGCCTATTAAGGTAAAGCCAGAGCTGGTTTTCAGGGTGTGCAACCTCAGTAGTCACACAGGGTTCCACGCTGGGAGGCCCGCATGCTTGGTTTGATGCCCTGCTGTAGCTGGGCTAGCTTGATATTCCTAATTATTTCTGAACAAGGGGCCCTGCAGACTCATTTTGCAATGAGCCGTAAAATTGTTATAGCTGGGGCGGTGCTCGTGGCTCAAAGGAGAAGGGTGCTGGCCCCATATGCCAGAGGTGGTGGGTTCAAACCCAGCCTGGGCCAAAAACCACACACACACGCAAAAAAAATTGCCATAACTGGCCTGGGTGACGCTGAGTGGCTCAGTGAGAGGCATTCTGGAAGGTGTCCATCTTTGGTAGATAACTCCCAGTGGTCCTAGAAGTTGACTGTGGCATGTGTTAGGTTTTTCAGCTGTCCAGTATCTGAACTCATTTCTTACATTTGAAGGATGTTTTGCAATATGAGTATTGGTAGGAGGCAGGACACGGGCCACATGCTGGCATTCCCCTTCCCCTCCCCCCAATCCCCAGCTCATATGTAGCCAGTGAAGTGCTATGAAACTGGAGCTGGAGGTAAGGAGACTGGAGAATTCATTTTGGTGATGGTGGCAGCAACACTGATTTTCCAGGGGTACCTCTGGTGTCCAGCAGTTGTGGCAATGAGATCCCCCAGTAGATAGTTCTGTAGTGGGGCTGTGGTCATGGTTCTAGCCACTTTTGCATTCTCCCTATTTTTTAGACTGATCACCTAGCTTTCTTAGTGCTTTTTCAAAACTACTTAATATCCTTTCAATAAATTCCTTTTATACTTTCATGGTCAGAGATGGCTTCTGTTGCTTATAGCTAAGAACTCTTTCTGATACAAAATGGGACTCTGTGATGGAGTTACATTGATAATCCCTTCAGCTAACAGACAGCAAACGGACCCCATGTCCTGAGGCAGGAGCTTGTTGCCTCATGTGCCCCTGGTGAGGAGACACAAGGGCTTGTGCATTTCAACGCGGGTGACACCTTGAAGGTTACAAGGTTGAACGAAGTGAGTGATTTCTTTCCTTACCCATCATAAGGGTCACAGCTGAAACTCCTATAACAAAAGACAGGCTAACAGAAAAAGAACCCTAAGTTTTCTATGACACAGGATACTTCAGAAATGAAGACCCAAAGACTCAGGGAAAACTATTTTTATGTTTAGGTTGGATATTGAATGCACAGGCATGAAGAAATGGGATTGGACAAAAAGGGGTATGATCTAATGGTAACAGGGTAAATGCAGTAGGCCTATCTTTTTCGATTCTTCTTGGCCTGTGTGATATCTCTTCCTCCTGGTATACAGAAAGACCCCTGAGACCAGGCAGGTCAGGGACTTTCTTTATGGTCAGCTCCTACATAGAAAGGCAGGGGAAAGTTAGAGTAATATTTCTAAGTTGTGTAGCTGGCTCTGGAGGAAAGGGGTTCTAGTTTCTAAGGCCAGTCTTGGGTAGGAAGGGGAGCAGGAGAAAGAGTAGGTGACAGTCAGAAAGAGGCTTTGCTTCTGAGAGCCTTCCAGTGTCTTTCTGTTCAGAACACTCAGCATGCCAAAAAGCCAGACATTGGGGGACCGTTTTATGAGTCCCAACAAGGTCATCTGGTCCACACTCCCTCTGAAAGTGTCAATCTTTCAAGAACAATTCAAAATCTGAACAGTATTCAAACAAAGATCATCCTGACAACCAGAGGTGTGCTAAGCAGAGACAAGCCTTAAGTCAGCCAGCTCCCAAGTAACACTGCTCAGGGTCAACGGCCATCTTAGGGCTTGGGAGGATATCCCCAGCAGTCATCAGGTTGTCAAGGCTCAAGTTCAGGGAAATTCCACATCACTCATAGCCCGAATATGAAATGTCACTCCTTCTGGGTATGCAATTAAGAAGGAGTTCCTAACAGACTTTCAGAGCCTGATGGGACTAAGGTGCTCTGGGATTCTGAAAACCAGAGACTCTTAGGAGAGGTCCCGTAAGAATATTACACGGCGGCAGGGGGAGGGGACAAAAACAAAAACAACCAGAAATGCCAAACGTGGTGATGCTGGCTCTGGCATCTGCATCAAGGATGCTCTAGGCCAGGCGTCCTCAAACGTTTTAAACAGGGGGCCAATTCACTGTCCCTCAGACCGTTGGAGGGCCGGACTATAGTTAAAAAAAAAAACAAAACTATGAACAAATTCCTATGCACACTGCACATATCTTATTTTGAAGTAAAAAACAAAACCGGAACAAATACAATTCACACCAACGCATGTGGCCCGAGCCCCGTAGTTTGAGGACCCCTGCTCTAGGCAATTACTTCCTCTGCCTTTTACAGGCATGTTCTATCAATGGCCACAATCAAGTCTACCTTTTGCCAAGGGCTGGCGGAGGAGGTGAAAAGAGTTCAGACAAGCTCATTTTCCAACACTTGAGCTGAACTCCTGGCTAAGACAAAAATCACCAAATGCTCTTTGGCATTATAGCTCTATTTCCACAGTGCCACGTGGGTGGCTGGGTGACTTTCCAGTCACTGGGTGAGGGACACTGGGTCCAGGACAGGCCCATTAGCCTGTAAGAGCAGAAAGACCCCTGGAAAGCCCCTGGTGTACCCCACCCAATTTAGTCTGAACAGCAGGCATTTGAGCAGGGCCAGAGAAGCTCAGTGCCAAGACAGGAGGACGCAGAGCCACTCGTCCCCTCAGACCATTCAGGCTCTCACTGCAGCCCCCGGGGCAGGGCACTCAATGCCAAAGCTAGCAGGCCAAGCCCATGGCAACTGGACACAGTGGACCATGGGCTACTGGATATCACAGACCAGGAGGCACAGTGGGGTTAAGAGAGGGTCAAGGAGGAGTCCAGTGAGGTCAGTAAGGTGGAGAGTAGAGAGAGGGATGGGGGTCTGGCCCAGGCCAGAGCATGGGAACAGGAGATCCTGAAGGGTGACCGCCCTTGGGCACAGGGTGCAGCTGGTCCCAGCCAAGAGGAAGGGGAAGTCTGCAGGACCCTTGCTCTGAGGGGGTGGAGGACAGAGGTGTGGGTACCCTGGAAGGGAGAGAAAACCAGAAGGGAGAACCCTCAGCAGGTTCTGCAGAGAGAGTAAAGTACTCATACCCAGGGCTTTATTTGAATTTATCACCTCTTATTAGTGTCTTTTGAAATGCGAATTAGCTGATTAACCACTGCTCACAGCCTTCCAAGTGTTCTTTATTCTCCAGCGTTCAGTAACTTTGTTCTTAATAGGGTAGGCCACAGTAGCCCACCGGGGGGAAATTATTCTCAAGGTTACAAGAACAGTGACCAGGCAAAATCACGCCCTGGGCTGGATGGAATAGAGTTGGGGTGAGACTGTGCCTGGAGCCAGCTCCTCACCACCCCCGGCTTGCGCACAAAGCGCGGAGGACCCTGTTTACCTCTGGCGTTAGCCCCTCATTGCCGTTTCTGAACAGGGCTCTGGGGGACAAGGCGACTCTCTTCTGCCCCCTACCACTTTTTTGTTGACTATCTTCATTTTCTAATAGGTTCATTAGTTCTAGGTCCCTGGGGAACGCCCGTGCACTTGCTTTAGCTTTCTGTTTGGGACGGGGTTCACATTTACGGACAACAAGGGATGGCCTCTGGCAGAGCCTGGCTCGCACTTGCTCCTGCCTCCAGTTTGGCAACACGACACAAAGGCGCTCCGGCTTGTATACACTTTCCAGGCTGAGTCCCTATTCAGAGGGGGCTGCAGCTTGCGCGTAATGGGCCCCCTACAGACAAAGCCAGCAAGTTTCTTAATTAAGTCTAAGTGAAAGACAGATCCCGCTTACATCTTCAGAGAACCTTCCTTCAGAACTTCAAAACCCCCTAGACTGCCTATCAAACACAGGCACGAATAACTAGCTAACAATTTTTTCTCTTTTTAAATATAGAAAGCCAGGCCTCCGGCGCCAACTCTTCAACCCCCTCTCACTTTCCCTGCAATTTTAGACATGCCTCTGGTTTATAAAACAGGAAACAAAGGGGCTTCTTGTGTGTCGGAGAAGCCCTCAGAGGGTCTGCATTTCATTCCGGCCTTCCCCAAAGCACTGCGCTGTCTAAAGAGCTCTTTAACTGGTTTAGTCTCATTAACATTTCCATGAGGTATCAAAGGATATGCTAAAAAACAAAACAAAACAAAACAAAACCCCAGCATATGTACATATATCACATAAGGACAAATCCTGGTATGGAACGATATTAAAAAATTAATTATTAACTAATTGCCTTTTCAGAAACATGATTTTTCACATCCCTCCTACCCCTCCTCCTCCCCTTCAGTCCCAGAAACCCTCTCTAGACAGACCTTTCTGTTTTCTGGGCTTTGCTGTGATAATGTTCTTTGCAAACAGAAACCAATTATTCTGCAGCAGTAAGTCACCAGGAGTATGAATTGCTTTAATTTTTCCCCCTTTTAGCAGCTGCCCAGGGTGGGTTGCAAGGTGGCTGCCATAATGAAGCTGGAATGAATACTAAAGCAGCACCGAGGCTGGGTGTCCTGTGGAGAAAATGATGTTCAAAAATAAAAGTGCGTTTTTGTTGAGAGAAGCTAATCAATGAATTGGACGTTTCCAAAACTGCACTTCCGCTCTGAATTTGCATGGCCAATGTTGCTGTGGCCCATGAGCCCTGTGCACCTGACTAGCTTGTAAAAATGTCACCTTACTGTTGAAGTGCTAAACACGCCCTGTTTTTCCCTCCCTGGTTCTCTTCTCCCCCCTAGCCCTGCCTTTTTCCTTCTGCAATTCATTGCTTTCTCATTAGAAATGCCCAGCAACGTCTGGCAGACAAAGACACAGCAAACAAAGTGTATGAACAGGAAAAAAAAAAAAAAATTAAAAAGGAAAAAAGTGCAGAGGAATTCTTCATTCACTGATCTCTAGAATACATTAATATCTGAAACTGTTGGCACAGCCTAAAATACTTGGGCGGCTAACAATGCAAGCAATGATTCGAAGTCTGGGATCTTCAAATAAACCCCAGCGCTGTCATGGCCACCGGGAAAGAGAAGAATGGCGATATTAGCTGACCTTCATTCTGTTGTTTCTTCAGACCTGACTGCTAGACCTCTGTTTGCTTGTTACTAGGATTTCTTGGCTAAAAAATTTTAGCATTTCCCAGGCAATACAAGAGCCAGTTTATTAGGTAAATAAACCAGGCCTTAAGCAGTCTTTTCTGCTCCATCATGGGAACGGGGCGAATGGGAATGAGGGTTGGAGTGAGCGAGAATGACTGAGAAGTACGGAGCTCATCATTTTCCCCCTCATTCAAAACACCAATGAACAATGAGGGGACAGAGTTAACCAATCATCAGATCCATGCACTGCTGCCTTTGGTTAACTTAGCCAACATCGTCCACCAAGTAAGGATGATAAAGCCCCCAAGGGGAAGGAGCGGAAAGAAGAGCTTTCTTCTAGAGGTCTCGATTTGCAAGGACATTTCACTCGTCCCATGTGTGCGAGTAACTGGAGACTATATTACAATGTGTTCAACTGGAGAGAATGGTGCTGCGTTTCATTCATCTGTCATAATTAAACACTCTTACGTCATGCCAACCACTCTCTAGTGCCGCTCTTAATGATGTTATTAAAGTCAGTACTGGATCACTTTTCAGAGTTTCTAGATCCAGAGGGCCTTCTGGCTGTCTAGCTCGTATCACAATTGGTAATTATCATATTTATGTGTCTGTTTACTGTCCCCCCCTCCACCCCATATAAGCTCCCTGAGGACAAGAATCACTGTTGCATATTCCCTCACCCAGCGCCACCTAGCACCCAAGACATACTTGCCAAAGTAGGTGATATTTGGGGGGCTACCTTTGGGAAAATACATTATGTCTTTAAAAGATTTCAGTTGCCACATCCAAAGGGCTTCAAGATGAGAATGAGATACATTACTTCCTAAGGTAGATTATTTCTCTCCTGAGAATGAACATACTGGGTTCAAGTTTCCTGTGATCCTCGGCTTTCAAATTAAAATATCCCATAATAAATGCTAGAAAAGTTTACTCTTGCTGTAAGCAAGTTTCATGGTATGTAAGACATGAATGACCCCAATAGGTTTTGTTTTTTTTTTAAGATAACACATATTGGCTTAGTCATTTTTTCACTGCTATAAGACACTATCATAGATTGGGTAATTTGTAAAGAAAAAGAAGTTTATTTGGCTCGTGGTTTTGGAGGCTGGAAAGTCTAAAACCATGGAGACTCTGGCAAGAGGCATCCCTAAGGCAGAAGAGTGGAGGGCAGAAGTAAACACAAGAGACAGAGAGAAAAAGGGGCTGAACTCCCCTGATAAGTAACCCGTTCCCATGGTAACAGCATTAATCTAATCAGGGGAGCACAGCCCTCAGGATCTCATCACTTCTTAAAGGTCCCACCTCTTAATGCTATCATTATGGCAATTAAATATCAACATGAGTTTTAGAGAGGTCATTCAAACCATAGCACATGTAGATACATTATTTGCATGCATAGAAAAAAGACTGGAAAGATATACCCCAAACGTTAATAGTCATTAGTTGTAGGAGGCTGGATTTTACTTTGATTATTATTCTTTATTTTTACCATTTTTCTATAGTAAATTTATTATTGTTACAATCAGAAAAAACTTACAAAAAGCTTTTTGTAAAAAGATAATATAGTAGCTGGCACAGTGGCTCACGTCTATAATCCGAGCACTCTGGGAGGCCAAGGCAGGTGGAGCCCTTGAGCTCAGGAGTTGAAGACCAGCCTGAGCAACAGAGAACCCAAACCCCGTCTCTACTGAAAATAGAAACACTAGCCAGGCGTGGTGTGGCAGACCTGTAGTCCCAGCTACTAGAGAGGCTGAGGCAAGAGAAGCTCTTGAATCCAAGAGTTGGAGTTGCTGTGAGCTATGAAGATGCCGGAGCACTCTACTCAGAGTGACAGAGACTCTGTCTCAATCAAACAATAGAACCTCCATAGATGACCACCTCCTGAAGTTGACCTAATTTTCACAGACCAGACATGCACCACATGTACATATCAGTACAGTAGGCCTGGTTCCTTATGCTGACCACCTTGGTGTTTTGACCAGTTTGTTACAGTCCTTTGGGTGTTCAACTGTATATAGTAAATGAACTAGAACGCTATCTCAAGAATTTTGAAAAATAAATTAGTTACATTAATATAACAATAAGTATTCGAGGTAGTATGAGTCTTTTCCCCCACCCCATCCACACGCAACCCCCATACACAAACATGCCTAAAGCTTTATCTAAGAACATTATAAAGGGGTTCTTTGATTACTTGTTCATTTATTAATTCCTGAAACAAAATTACTATGGGCATCTCAAGAAAGTTTGCTCTTCTTAGCTTGAAGCAACTGGGTATCACATTTCTGGGTTTTCCAAACATACACTGCACAGGTGAGACATTCCAGGCTTATGGGTATTCATACTTGACAATGGCTGTGAATTAGCACTTCAAAACCCTTCTAAAGTAACTTATGAACTTTTTCAGAAATGAGGATTCAGCACCTAGCAGAAAGCAAAAGTTGATTGCAAACCAGGGTGAAATTTTCCGGTAGGGAGTAGCAGCCAAAAGGAATGTTGGAGACTCAGCTGCCAAATGCAATTTCACAGGCCTATAGATGTAAAGTCACCACACTAGGAATTAGGAAAATAGACACTACTTTAGATTTTTAATTGGGTGCCTTAGTGGGATAATAAACATATGGTGGGGAGCGGAGTGTGAAATTCAATATTTGATATTTACTCAAGGTTTTTCCCCTTTTATTATCACTTTTAGTTTCCAAACAACCAGAAATAGAGGAGAAATGAAGTTCAAGACCACTTAAATTAGTGCCTATTTCAATTCAGAATGTGCCAGTGAAGATGCAACTCTAACGTACAATGGAATTAGGCAGTCCTAACTGCCCAGGAAACAGTAAAAAGGAACTGAGAACTTTACATATCAGAAAAACTTTTAGACAATGCTTAAGAGGATTGGAAAAAAATTTCTAAAATATGAAAGCACTGGCCCAGCTAGAACACTGGGATGAAGGCTGGTGCCAGACACAAACCTGGGAGCAGGCAGGACTGTTGTTCTGCTTTCCAGTGGGTGTATTGTCTGTGTTTTGGAAGTAGGGTGGGGGCTGCAAACGATGAGTTCATTTTATACATGTTGAGTGCCAGGAAATGACAGGGAGAGCAAGAGACAGATGTGCAGACAAAAGGTACAAATGTGGGGATGCTCTGAGTTGCCAGGACAACTGGAGCCAGGGGATGAAGGTGGTTTCTGAGAAGGATGAGCAGATACCCAAAGATAATAGGGACCACAAAACCCAGGAAATGCCTCTGCTGCAGGTCAGGAAACAGTGGAAATGTCATTCTGCAATATGCAGCCCTAGAAACCAAACCACGCTGCTGCCCTGGGTACTCCCAGCAACTCCACGTTTTTACTGAGCCTTTGGAACGATGGATGAGGCTCAGTTTACCCAGAGACAGTAAAATCAGATGAAAGAGGTTAATTACAGCTATTCTCTCTACTGTTATTTGCAAAAGAGCCACCACGAGACTACATCTATTTAAACAGCCAAACTGATCATTGGAACTGTTGGCTCTCTCTCTCTTTTTTTTTGCAGTTTTTGGCTGGGGCTGGGTTTGAACCTCCAGCATATGGGGATGGCGCCCTATTCCTTTGAGCCACAGGCACCACCCTGTTCTCTCTCTTAAAATAAAATTCATGCTTTCAGCCATATTCCTGCTTCTCAAAACCTCTCCTATGAAAGATGCCAGAATAACCCTGGACGAAGAGGCCCTGATTTATCATCTCACAATTGGTTCCTATGCAACCCCCTTTCCTCTTTCTCAAAAGATCACTATAAATTCTGCCATCAGATCGGGGTAGCAGGCATGTTGATGACGGATGTCAGACCTGCAGAGAGGAAGCAGAAGAGCAGTTCCCAACTGGGACTGGATAAGCCGGCACACTGGCAAGGGCTGACTGCTCTTCTCCCAGACCCTGGACAGCAGCCCCGCCCCCTCCCACTCCCTTAGCGCTCCCCACCCCCTTCTACCTAGACCCTTCTATTCCTGTGGCATTGTGGTGAAAAAATACCTAGTTAATTCTGATACTAATAAATGAAAGGCCTACCTGATTAAAAAATAAGGTTAGCTTTCACCAAGTTCCCCTTAACTTTTCAAAAATTTCCTTTTTTTTGCAGTTCAGCCGGGGCTCGAACCTGCCACCATCAGCATATGGGGCCAGCACCATACTCCCTGAGCCACAGGGAGTTTTTTTGTTGTTGTTGTTTTGTTTTTAAGCAGGTTACATAATGAGGCCCAAGCACAGGAACCAACTGGGGGGGTGCAAGGCAGTAAGTTACACCTAGGATTTTCACAGCACAGGTACAGGACGCTCGCTTACTTGCAGGTACTTGTGGATTTCACCTTTTAAAAGTTCTAGGGATATTTCTCATTTGATTTGGGGTTGAGGCAGCAGGGAGAGTAGGAGTCAGGACTGAAGCGGCTCTGGGTAAAATGCGTGGGCAATCTCTCCTTGACACTGAACTTCTTCCTTTCTGTGCGTACTCCCTTCCTACCATCTAGTCCTTCTGGGGCCAGTGCCTGGGCACCCTGAGGACTCACAGTGCCACCCCATCCCCCAACTCAGGTTATAAAATTACTTTCCCATAAAAACCCCGTTTTCCCCAATATGGGTGATTTCCTAGTGATATTTTCCTAAATAATTAAATAAAGCTGGGCAAGAGACATGACTAGAACCTTCTCTAAAGAAGACAGACAATGGCTAACAAACATATGAGAACATGCTCATCATCCTTAATCATCAGAGAAATGCAAATCAAAACCACCCTGAGATATCACCTAATCCCAGTGAGAATGGCCCACATCACAAAAGTCTCAAAGCTACAGATGCTGGTGTGGATGTGGAGAGAAGGGAACACTTCTATACTGTTGGTGGGACTGCAAACTAATACAACCTTTTTGGAAGAAAGTATGGAGAATCTTCAAAGAACTCTAATTAGACTTCCCATTTGATCCTATAATCCCATTACTGCGTATCTACTCAGAAGAAAAAAAAAATCATTTTACCATAAGGGCACTTGCACTAGACTGTTTATCACAGCTCAATTTACAATTGCCAAAATATGGAAACAGCTTAAACGCCCACCAACACAGGAACAGATTAACAAGCTGTGGTATATGTACACCATGGAATATTATTCAGCCATTAAAAGAAATAGAGACTTTATGTCTTTTCTATTAACCTGGATGGAGGTGGAACACATGCTTCTTAGTAAAGCATCACAAGAATGGAGAAGCAAGGATCCCATGTACTCAATTCTAATATGAAGACAGTGGATGAGCTAGTACAAGGTGGGGTGGGGGCTAGGGGAGTAAGGGAGTGGGGAGAAGGGAGGAGGGAGAGAGATGGGGAGTCAAGGTATATGGCACACCTCTTGGGGGCAGAACACAATTACATGAGGGAATTTACCTAACAAATGCAAACAGTGTAACCTAATTCTTTGTACCCTCAATAAATCCCAAACAATTTTTTAAAAAAATACAGTTACTCCAAATGGTAAGTAACAAGCTCCTCGACCTCTCACTACCAGCCCCCAGCACGCCCCGCCTTTGTATCCTTATTACTGGATTGTTGGCTTAAATCCTTGGTCATAGCCTGGCAGCCAGGGAGCCAGGGGCAGTTTGCAGTCATGTTTAGACCTGGGCGGTGTTCTAAAAATTGGCAAAATTTCACATAAATTCAAGTTGCTCTCTTTCCTTTAAAGGAAGAAGAAAAGCAGGAGCAGATCTGGAGTCTTGGGGCTCACAGTTGGACATGGCAGCAGACATGGGGGGCGCTGAAGAGCGAGCCCCCTGCCCAGGTGGAGCCCAGAACAAGTGCTCACAAGGGCACCTGCCATCCGGACTTTCATACACCTGGTCTGCATCATGCCTCTCATTTTCTTTATGTGATTGCCATTTGAGTTTTTAACTCCTGGCCTAAATGACTTTCTAAATGACAACACAATTAAAGGATTTCACAGAAGCAGAGATAAGAAATATATTTTTTAGGTTATTTTTGACAAATAATAGCAGTATATATTTATGAGGTATTAAGCTTGCAGAAGGCCTATTTTGAAATATATATACACACATTGTGGAATGATTGTACCAAGCTAATCAACATATCCATCACCTCACCTATTTTTTTGTAGCGAGAACATTTAAAATCTATTCTCTTAGGCTAGGTGAAGTGGCTCATGGTTGTAATCCTGCATGCTGGGAGGCTGAAGCAGGTTGATCCCTTGAGCTCAGAAGCTTAAGCTCAGACTGAGCAAGAGTAAGATCCTGTCGTCAAATTCTTTTTTTTTTTTTTTTTTTTGAGACAGTCTCACTTTGTCGCTCTTGGTAGAGTGCCGTGGCCTCATAGCTCACAGCAACCTCAAACTCTTGGGCTCAGGTGATTCTCTTGCCTCAGCCTCCTGAGTAGCTAGGACTACAGGTGTCTGCCACAACACCCGGCTATTTTTAGAGACGAGGTCTTGCTCTGGTTCACTCTGGTCTTGAACCCATGAGCTCGAGCAATCCACCCACCTTAGCCTCCCAAGTGCTAGGATTACATGCATAAGCCACTGCACCCAGCCTTTCTGTCTCTACTAAAAATAAAAAAACTATCTGGGCATTATGGCAGGCACCTGTAGTCCCAGCTACTTGGGAGGCCAGGGCAAAAAGGATCGCTTGAGCCCGAGAGTTTGAGGTTGCTGAAAGCTATGATGCCATGGCATTTTAGCCAGGGTGAGAGAGAGATTCCATCTCAAAAAAAAAAACAAACAACAACCAAAAAAACCAACAACCAAACAACAACAAAAAAACTTTTCTCTTAGCAACTTTGAAACATAGGTTGAGTATCCCTTATCTGAAATCATAGAGACCAGAAGTGTCGGATTTTGTGTGTGCCTTATACTTACCGGCTAAGCATTTCTGATCCAAAAACCTGAAATGCTCCGCTGATCATTTCCTTTGAGTGTCTTGTCAGTGCTCAAAAAGTATGAGATTTGGGAGCATTCTGGATTTCTGGTTTTCAGATTAGGAATGTTCAACCTGTATACAACACATTATCATAGGTAACTATGGCTGCCTGGCTGTGCAATAGATCTAGAAAACTTACTCTTTTGTACACTTTGACCAACATCCCTCCATCACCTCCCACGTCCACTCTAAACCCGGCCCTGAGTAACATCACTCTACTCTCTGCTTCTGTAGTTCAACTTTTTTTATTCCACACATATGTGAAATCATGCAGAATTTATCTTTCTGTGTCTGGCTTACTTTACTTAACATAATGTCTACCAGCTTCATCCATGTTGTCCGAAATAACAAGATTTCCTTCTTTATCCATGCATTTGCTGACTGACAGACCCTGAGGTTGATTCCATACGTGGCTATTGTGAATAGTGCTCCAACGCACACCAGAGTGCAGCTATCCCTTTGATACACTGATTTCCTTTAAATAAATACCCAGCATTGGGATTGCTGGCCCATATGGCAACTCTATTTTTAAGTTTTTTTTTTTTTTTTTTTAATAATTTTATTGAATCATAATTATGTACATTGGTGCAATCACAGGGCACGATTCATATATATTCAGAAATATTTTGATCATACTGTTACAGATATCCTTCATGGCATTTCCTTGATCACTATATAA
>CAUYON010143148.1:0-17610 GCA_963573935.1 Arctocebus calabarensis | reverse complement strand
GCAACCAAAACAACAAAAAAAATAGCCGGGTGTTGTGGCGGGCGCTTGTAGTCCCAGCTACTTGGGAGGCCGAGGCAGGAGACTCACTTGAGCCCAGGAATTGGAGGTTGCTGTGAGCTGTAATGCCACGACACTCTGCCCAGGGCGACAGCTTGAGGCTCTGTCTCAAAAAAAAAAAAAAAAAAAAAATTAAAATTGTTGTTTTCATTTTATACTTTTCTTTATTAAGTGACAGTCTGAGACAACTCTGTGTCTTCAAGAAAATTTCGAGGTGCTCCATGTCCTGGCCTTGCCTACTGACCATTGGTTCCAATTTATCTATAAGGATAGAGGCCTATAAATCGGTAAGTGTTAAGTGCACATTTTCAAAAGTAATGTTAGCAGACAGTAAAATATGCTTATGTAAGAAACTGACAATTCATGTGTGGGTTATTCAGAACCGTAATTACTGCGTTTATAGCTGCTTTCCTTATTTATTTAATCGCTGTTTAGCTTTTTATGTAAAAGGCATGCTGGGATAGGAAGTTGAAAGAATTGTCTGTAGTTGGGTTTGATCTCTTTCAACCCAACTAGAGACAATTGGGTCTGATCCAGTTTCTGGATTGATAACTGTGATTGTTAATCATGAGTTCCAGGCCTCTCTCCCTTTTTTCTAGAGAAAGCAAATGAAGTGCATAAGTTGTGTCATTTAATTAATGTTAATAATTTTTCATAGCAGAAATATAAATAATGTACTGGAGTTTTGGAGGCTCAGTCACATTTAATTTAGTTTTTAATGATCTGATAGTAACAGCATCTATAAAATATTAAAAAGTGGTGAGTTGATACTACAAAATCACATTTTGTAATATATGTACATTTGTACATAATAGCACATTTTCAAAAATGAGTTGCTTTTGGTGATTATTTCATGAAATTCCAGTTTGAGTAGGAATCTCTGATCCATGCCTTCACATGAACCTCCTTGCCTTTTTTCTTTAAACATACAAGAAAAAAGTAAAAACATTTTAAATATATAAAATAAATAATGAAAATGTTTTTTTATATTTGTTTTTTGTATATTCAAGGACTTGATTTCAAACACATGATACATCATGAGACCCTAGAAAATAGTCTTTTATTTTAGGTTTTATCAATGCCTAGAGTAGTCCTAGAATATGTCCAGGAGTAAGAATACAATCTCTTCCCCTTCTTTATCCTCCCTCCTTTTCAAATTTCTTTATTGATTTCTGACTACTGATATATTGCTTATGGTTTCTTTTTTATTGGAAAACTGTGGTAAAATATATAGGCTTTTATTAGATCATCTGAGGTTGTATATAGAAAGTTGTATATACAGGCTTGGGCCAGTGGCTCACACCTATAATCCCAACACTCTGGGAGGCTGAGGCAGGTGGATTGCCTAAACTCAGGGGTTGGAGACCAGCCAGAGCAAGGGTAAGACTCTGTCTCTAAAAATAGGTGTTGTGGCAGGCATCTGTAGTCCCAGCTACTCGGGAGGTTGAGGCAAGATGATTGCTTCAGTCCTGGTATTTGAGGTTGCTGTGAGTGATGATGCCACATCACTCTACTGAAGGCGACAAAATGAGACTCTGTCTCAAGAAAAGGAAGGAAGGGGAAGGAAGGAAAGGGAAGGGAAAGGAGTTAGTTGTATATACAAATACAATAGAACCTCTGTAAGTTGACCATCCAAGGGACTGTCTTCCGTTGCGTACATGTGGTGCATGTCTGGTCTGTGAAAATTAGGTCAACTTAAGGGGTTGGTCATTGTAGGGACGTGGCCAACTATAGGGGTTCTATGGGTAGTAACATTTATTTGTGGATTTTATTAATGGGAATCCTAGCTTTCCATGTTTTCCCTTTATTTATCCTTTGGAATATAAGATGCTGCATGAGAATATTAAAAAGACTTGGACAGTTGTGGATGCAAGAACCTTAAAAAAAGAAGATATACAAAAAGAAACAGTTTATTGCTTAAATGACGATGATGAAACTGAAGTTCTCAAAGAGGATACTATTCAAGGTATGTCAGTAAGAATTTTCACTTTTGCCTAGAAAAGATTCTCTTCAAGGTGATATGAGGCAAAGTGGGATTTGTATTATTATTCTTTAGAGCTATTTCTGTGGGTTATAGAATTGTAACTATCTGAGGGAATAATGGGACACTGTTGTTAGGTCTAAGGCAGGATATTTCCAGGAACGCACTTGGGTATTCCTCTCTGAGTTTTATGTATGTATGTATGTATTTGTTTATTTATTTTTGAGACAGTCTCAAGCTGTCACCCTCAGTAGAGTGCTGTGGCATCACAGCTCACAGCAACCTCAAACTCTTGGGCTCAAACTCTTGATTCTCTTTCTTCAGCCTCCCAAGTAGCTGGGACTACAGGTGCCCACCACAACGCCTGGCTATTTTTTTTGTTGCAGTTGTCATTGTTGTTTTAGCAGGCCCTGGACTGGGTTCGAACACAGCAGCCTCGGTGTATGTGGCTGGCACCCTACCCACTGAGTTATGGGTGCCACCCCTCTCTGAGTTTTAAACGTCGTAAGTGACAGTACTTAATTAATAATCATCTTTATTTTAAAGTCTAAAACTCACTAGCTAGGAGAATGCTTATATTAATGTGGCTGAAGGAAGTTTTTTTGGAGGGATTTTTCTAAGTGCCAATTTAATGTTTCCTATCCTACCAGCTTCTGTAAGCTTCTGTAAGTTAATTCAAGGGGTAAGAAAAATTATTTGTGTTATATTGCTTTATATCCAACTGGATCTTTAAAGTTGTACTCATATAATATGCCCATTTGGCTTAAAGACTGTGTCTAGATGGCATCTTTACCTAGAGAACTTACAGACTAGCTGAGGATATCTGAACATTTAAGATAAAATTATAAGATATCAAATGATGGTTAAGATAGAAACCAGAGTCCTGGTGGTGCCTGTAGCTCAGTGGGTAGGGTGCCAGCCACATACACCCCGGTGGCGGGTTTGAACCTGGCCTGGGTCAGCTAAAGCAACAGTGACAACTGCAACAATCAAATAGTCAGACGTTGTGGAGGATGCCTGTAGTCCCAGCTACTTGGGAAGCTGAGGCAAGAGAATCGTTTAAGCCCAAGAGCTGTGATGCCACAGTACTCTACCCAGGGCGACAACTTGAGACTCTGTCTCGAAAAAAAGAATCCTTAGATACAGGTATTGTATCTAGTGTCGTTTTGATTTGCAAGCTTGGAAAAAAATTCCTTTCATCTGTGGCACTGTATCTCCTTGGACATATTTGTGTGTGCTGAGAGGGATGGCAGCTTAAAGGTGGTGGTGGTTATGACTCCTTTCTCCTGATGGATTAGGTGTAGAGTAGAATTAATACCCTACAATTTGTACTAATTTTTGAATTAAATTTGGTAGCATAGAACATGAATTTTGAAATCAAATGCAGGTTAGAATGGCTCCCTCATTGGTTAATTATTAATTGTAATATGATGACCCACCCATAGTAGAAAGCATAGTGTGATTAAGGCACACACCTAGAAAGCAAAGGGGCTTCTGAGAGACACTAAGTAGCTCAGCTGGGTTGGTGTGTTGTGCATGGACAGGTTAGTTTTGAACAACAACAATCTAGAAAAGCAGGCATTCTTTTTATTTCCATTTTACATAAGGGAATTGAGACTAAAAGACATTTATTAACATATTCAGAGTCAGACAGCTCACAACCAGCAGGACTTGAATGTAGGATTTGAATCAGAGTCTGTGTGTCTTTGTCTTCTTCTGAATTAGGATGGACACATGAAGGACTTTGGATGATAGGCTAAGAGTTTACACATATCTTTGACAGGGCCTGTATTTTAGGAAGTTTAATATGGCAGCTGGTTGTAGGATGGAAGTAAAAAAGTTAGACATGAGGGTACTGTTTCTTTTGGTTATTAGCAAAGAAATCAGCTCTGATTAGCTAAGGCAAAAAGGAAATTTATTGATGGGAAAACAGAGTGGGAGGAGTTATAAATTGCTTGAGCTAAAAGAATATAGACGTGCATCTTTTTTCCCTTACCTTTTTGCAGTTACCAACATACTTCCTTTGCCTGTCCTCAATTCCCCATCCCCTAATATGTAGTTAACTTTCTTACACAGAGGGACTAGTGTACACATGTGGTGAAGGAATATGATTGTGTGTTGTAGTCTATTTTGTATTTTTTCTCATGTACAAAAGTTAGAATTATTTGCCATTTAAGTGCATCAACCAGAACACAATTTTAATTAGAACTTACAAGTTACTAAAAATTCAAATAAGAAAAGGACTACTGACAGAAAAATTTTAATCACGTACCATACATTTCCCTGTTTATTGTTTGTTGGAATTTTTGTTTTCATCCCAAGTCTTTTTTTTTTTTTTTTTTTGAGACAGAGTCCACTCTTTTGCCATTCCATCATCCTAGCTCACAGCAACCTCAAACTCTGGGGCTTGAGCAATCTTGCCTCGGCCTCCTCAGTAGCTGTGATGTCAGGCACCGGTCATGATGCTTGGCTAGTTTTTTCTATTTTTAGTAGAGATGAAGGTCTCACTCTTGCTCAGGCTGGTCTTTAACTCCTGGGCTCAAGCAATCCCCCTACCTTGGCCTCCCAGAGTGAAGATTATAGCCGGATGAGCCACTGTACCTGGATTCATCACCAGCTTTTTAAAAAGACATATTGGAAATAGAAATATGGTTTTTTAAAATACTTGGTATCAGTAGATTAACAAGAACAAATAAACACTGAATCACAAAATCTGCCCCAAATTTGCAAGTTTTTTGTTTCTTGGAGTAAAGATGCATGTGCTTTCCTTTGCTTTTGCTTCCGGGCTGGAATCCTTGGATTTCTATGTTCCTTCCCCCACCAGATATGTAAGAATGTATTCTGCACTGAGAGGATGTGATCAGGCATAGAGTGGGGGATATGAAACAGGATTGGAGTTCTGTGGGTTATCTTCTTTTTAAGGAGTCAAGAGCCCATATTTAAATAAATATCCCTAGTAATTAAAAACTTAACGTATATACTCAAATACCAGAAACAAAATAAATTTTAATGCAGAAAAATATGCAACTTATCAATTGAATGTTTCTAAACGAGAGTTTTAGCTTTGTCTGTTAGGCATTTGTATATCTCCAGCATGCATTTTGGAGAACATTTTGTTCTGAAAATTTCCTATGGGCATTTTTCTTTGTGTGTCTCTAGGTTTCCAAATAAATGTGTTCTTGTTATTACATTTACAAATCATGCTGTACTTTAGTCAACTGTGGTTTATCTTTGGAGGATAACTAGTACATTGCATTTGCTACATTTTTTCTGCTAGGCTGGGTAATCATTAAGGTAACTAGATTACAGAAGACGCTACTTTAGAAATGTAATTAGATTTTAATCGTCTCTATATTGTATGTGTGGTCTGTGTATTTGCTGCTTCTCTTTCCTCATTGATCACGAGGGCCAGTAATTCGATTCCAGGGAATAGAAGATGGAGACCTGCTCTGGAGTGTGCATGCATTGTTAATATATGCAGGGAGCTAATTTCGGCTTGTGGAAAGCGAGGCCCCATATGCTTAACAGATGCTCTTCTCTTATTCTCTAGGGTTCCGCTATGGAAGTGATATAGTTCCTTTCTCTAAAGTGGATGAGGAGCAAATGAAATATAAATCGGAGGGGAAGTGCTTCTCTGTTTTGGGATTTTGTAGATCTTCTCAGGTACAATTGAGAATAAAATAAATGAGCTTTTTACTAGCTGTTACTTGAAATGGTGTGCATTTGATTAGTCGTTTTATTTACAAAATATATGTATTTCACTTTTAGGTTTTCTAAAAGTAGTCTGGGGGTTAGTGTTTCCATCTTTGATTTTGGAGAAGAAAAATTGAGATGTAGAAACGTCTAAGAATAAATTTGAAGAATAGATTCAATTAAATCACTTGTTAGCTTTGCTGGGCATCACAGCTTGAAATAGCCTTAAAGTAACAGCATCTAATTCTTTGTGTCCTCTGAGTTTTTACATAAAATGGAGTATTTTAGAGGGTTATAGGTCTGGCTGGGTTTTAAATGTCTAGAATATTGTTGATTTATGCCAGTCACAACCTTTCTTCTCTATGTCCAGTGTGGACTTCTAAGATGAGAAACTTATCCATAAGTTTATGTGTTTTTTAGATATCAGTGCAAAGGTACATGAAATAGACACTATGAGAAATATAGTCATTTGCTATCAGCTACCATGTATTATCTTAGAAAGGGTTGTTAAAAGATTCTCAGATAAATCTTAGGTTAAATGTACTTGAGGTAGACAACCAAGGAGGTGAACATAATTAATAATTATAAAGTGTATTTTTTCTATTTTACCCAAGCTTTATCTATAGAGATAAAGAGATTTTTATTGGCTCTAGAAAAGCTCAAGTGAGAATTTCATTATAATGAAAATAATTATTACCTGGTATTCTGGATTTGAACTTCATGTTGCTCTGGCATGTAGTCCTTACATGCATCAGTGTTAGAGTGATACAGTGAGGCTGGGGAGGATGTTTTTCATGATATGCCCAAACTATTATATAAATCTTCAAGACTCATAAACAGAAAACTGGAAGCATTTACTTAAAGTCTATAAAATTTCAATGGTAAGAATAACTGCTTTTCAGAAGTTATAGGTTCCTAGCAATTCTCTAACAAGTTACACTAAATATGCTTTTTTAAAAATTATTCACTTTAGGGTAATTATAAACCCCCAATATTACCTCTTTACAGACTTGTGATTATCTTTAATAAGATCACATTTTATTCTAAACTCCCTTAAACTGGAATATTGACAAACTAACCTACTCCAAGGCATTTCTCCAATGTGCACTATGATTTTACGTCACTCCAAACTTTAATTCACACTTTATTTTTCTTTCTTTTTAATCTTTTATTGAGTAATTACATATTCCAGTCAGTTTACTGAGCATTTTACATGAATTCTCATTAAATTCTCATTATAGCCCTCTCAGGTAGATGCCATGATATGTATTTTATACAATAGGAAATTTGAAATTGAAAGCCTTTTAAAATTTTATAAAGAAATAAAATATTCACACGATTTTCTCTACCCGGGATGCTTGTACCCAGACTTTTCTCTTGATTAGTTCCTACTCAGGCTTTACGTCTTGACTTAGGTGTTACCATTTTGAGTAACCTTCCTTGACCCGTGTGTGACCGAGGTGCGTGACCGAGCTCGGTGCCCTTATGTGTAGCTCCCTAACCCTGGACTGTAGTTAGTACAGCACAGTAGTCAATTTCATGTCTGTTTAAGCCTCTCAAGGACAACATTGCATCCTGTTCTCTACTGTGTTTATAATACGCGGATAGAGTTGGACACATACTGTGTGCTCAGAGCTATCTGTTATGTTGACTTGAATTGAACTTCAAGTAATAATTTGTTTCTAGTATCTGTGGATGTTTTTAGCAAGAACATTTTGAAATTTTTTTAGTAAGGCGTGTCATTATGGTTATATATGTGACATATTTTGGATGAAAACCAAAGTTTTTTTCTCTCTCTTTTGTAGGTCCAGAGAAAATTCTTTATGGGAAATCAAGTTCTAAAGGTCTTTGCAGCAAAAGGTGATAAGGTAGGTAGGCCGCATGTCTTTGAGGTACTGCTACAGAATTGAATTGTCATTTTAGGAAAGTGAGTTATTTGGGGCTTTTGTGGTTTAAAATGACGTGAATTCCTACAACAGCAGTAGAAAAATTCACTGACCTTTAACTGTAAAAATGGAAGAACAGTAATGCATTTGTGTTAGCATGAGCACAAGACCTAGGGACATGGAGAATAGCAAATAAGTATTACAGGTATTAAGAAAAATAAGCATTTTTAACAATACTTAGGTATGGGAATTTCATGGTCAAAGGTTAAGGAGTGTTGGGGTCAGATTGATGTTTTGATTTTCATAAACATTGGACATTTAGTGGAGATGTGCTTCGGTGACGGGACTACTTATCACTGAGGAAATTTGTCTTTTCCTCCATTTCTCTCTTTGTACTCTTCCCACATCCCAAAGGTTCTATTTCCAGGCTGGTTTCTGCCTGGCTAACAACCCTGGACTATCATACACCTACCCTCTCTATAAATAGTTTCTATTTGACCTTTAAGTTAGAAGGTATTTCTTTGGAGATGTTGATCTAAATTGGGAGATTACAATCTAGTATCTGTTTAAAGCAACTTAAGCAGATTTCCAAGTTCCTAAAGGTTTTACACTTGGAATTAACAAACTGCAAGTAGGGGGCTTGTTTGGAGTGGGGTCAGATGGTAATGTAAGTGGTATAGCCTCTTTTTCTCCTCACTTCTCCTAAACAAAGCCTACTGGGAATTGTATAGGTCTCTTTCATGCTGCCAAACCACAACTTAATTGCATTTTTAACTTTTGCTGAAGTTTTAACTTCCATTTGTCCCTTTACACAAAGAAAATTCTGATCACCTTACCAGAATGACTGGGTAATCAGTGAGGAATATCACATCACATAGCGGTGTTGGGACAGGTGTTGGGTTATTATCTGGATTTGTTAGCTAAGGGCAGCCTTGTGAATTGTGTAATTCAAATCTAAGCTCATATAGGCACTAATTTCTATATATCACAGGGTAACTTTTTTTTTTAATTTTATTTATTTTTTAGAGACAGAGTCTCACTTTGTTGCCCTTGGTAGAGTGCCATGGCTTCATAGCTCACAGCAACCTCCAATTCCTGGGCTTTGCCAGTTCTCTTGCCTCAGCCTCCCGAGTAGCTGGGACGACAGGCACCCGCCACAACGCCCAGCTATTTTTTTGTTGTAGTTCAGCTGGGGCCAGGTTTGAATCCCCCACCTGCGATATATGGGGCCAGCACCCTACTCACTGAGCCACAGGTGCCGCCCATCACAGTGTTACTTTGAGGTCACTCAAGAAAAAACCTTTTTTTGAGACAGAGCCTGAAGCTGTCACCCTGGATAGAGTGCGGTGGCATCACAGCTCGCAACAACCTCCAACTCCTGGGCTCAAGTTTGTCTCCTGCCTCTGCTTTCCAAGTAACTGGGACTACAGGCGCCCGCCACAATGCCTGGTCATTTTTTGGTTGCAACCGTCATTGTTGTTTGGCAGGCCCGGGCTGGATTCGAACCCGCCAGCTCAGGTGTACGTGGCTGGCGCCTTAACCCATTGAGCCACAGGTGCCAAGCCAAGAAGAAACTTTTTATCTACTAATGGCAAAGAGCTACTCTTTGGTCTCAGTTTTTCGTGTCATGGTCAGGGAATGATATTATCTAATTGGAGCTTATGAGATGAGCAGGGAGCAAGGAAAGTGTCATATGAGGACTTCTAGTAAAAAAATTACAAGAAGAAGACTGTGTGGGTAGGTAAGGGAGTGAAGGGATGACAGAAATAATAACTCTTCACACAGCTAGAGGATTATCATATGGAATAGAAATTAAACTCTGCTTCATTTTGGGGGGTGACTGAGAACCAACAGGTAGTGGGTTTTGTCCAAGATGAGGAATTATTTTGTCAGTAAGATTTACAGCTTTCAATTGGATTATTTTCTTATAATGAAATATAAGAGACTCATCTCTATATCTTTCTAGGCAGGGTCTTTATTACCAGTAGTCAGATGCACATGTGGGTTGTTAAACTAGATGAATGCTGTTGATTTTAACTAAAATATCTTATCAGCTTGTAGATAATTCCTTTTAGAAAGTATTTCCTCTGATAATTAGCATGTAATTATTCTTTATATAGAGAATCTGTACTTTTATTATATAATATATGCTGATGGGCACTGTGTGTGGAAGAGAAGAGGAGAAAAGGAAGGCAGGCTTGGTTGAGTTGTGTACAGTGTAGTGCTGTGTTCTAATGTAGACATCAGCCATGACCCAATCCTTCCTTACTTTAAATATACTAATTGGTCCTGTCAGTGACACCCAAATAAAAACTTGCAAACAAATTGAGACATGATCCCTTCCTCAGACTCCTATTGTGCTTATCTGGTCTTCTTTTATGGATCTTATTAATAGAACATACACGTTCTGTGTTTGTTACATGTCTCTTTTCCATTAGTAAAAAATGTATTAGCTCAGTGAGGTCAGGGACTCATTTTTGTTTTCTCACAGGGCCTAAGACAGTGCCTAGCAAAGAATAAGCACTGAGTAAATAGTCCTTGAATTGAACTGAAAAGGTAATGATTTAATTTTGAAATCTGCAGAGGATTTTGATGGCAAGGAATTGAGGTCATAGGTTCTTAGTGGAAGAAATGGGAATATACATATCTACTTTTGATATAGGTTAGCTGTAATACTGAGAAAACGACATATTGTTTGGAAGGGTGTCAATTTACTAAGCCTTGAAGAGGGATTAGAAACTAGAAAGGCAGAGATTTTGGAGGGCGCATTATAGCTGGGAAGAAGTGTTACGACCGAAAGCTAGAGGGGAGGGAAGGTGCCAGACCTGCCCCAGTCAGTGATCAGCTCAGTGAGGCTGGAGCAGAGGAACCCCTTGTTTTTTGTGTGTTTTTGTGGTTTTTTTTGTAGAGACAGAATCTCACTTTATCGCCCTTGGTAGAGTGCCGTGGTGTCACACAGCTCACAGCAACCTCCAACTCCTGGGCTTAGGGAATTCTCTTGCCTCAGCCTCCCGAGTAGCTGGGACTATAGGCGCCTGCCACAATGCCTGGCTATTTTTCTGTTTTGTAGTTTGGCTGAGGCCGGATTTGAACCCACCACCTTCGGTATATGGGGCCGGCACCCTACTCAATGAGCCACAGGCGCCCCCCGAACCCCTGGGTTTTTATGCAGGTTTTTATGATCAGCTCTGCGAACAGGGGAGGCAGCGATGGAAGAGACTGGTTTGAAAGATAGCGAAAAGGTAGAACTGGTAGAGTTTGGTGAACATTTGAACATGAGGGATGATGAGAAAGGGGGCATTACTGAAGACCTAGGAGCTTCTAGTTTGGTTGACGGCAAGGAGGGAGAGAGATACTTAGTTTGGGTCATGGATAGTTTGAGATAACCTGAAGATGGCATATGAGATACCATATAAGTTGTCTACCAGCCAGTAGCCAATCTAATTCTGAATTTTAGGATGGTTTTAAAGCTGAATGTACAGATTTTTAATTCTTCAGCTCATGGGAGTGGGTAAAATAATCTACAAGTAGAGTTTAGAGTGAGAGGAGGAGAGAAAGGCCAAAAGTAGAATTTAAAAATCAGTTGGGAGCAGAGAAGAGCTTAGGGAGGAGTTGCCCATAAGTAGAATAATCAGGGGAGAATGTTGCTCCTGAGGCTAAGTGGAGAAAGTGGGATAGTTAGATGCTGCTATCAGACAAATATGATGGAAACCAAGGAGCCGGCCATTAGGAGGTTGTGGGTGACTTCAGAGGATAATTTCAGTAAGGAAGTGGGGGCAGTAGCTGGATGAAGTTGAAGAATAATTGTGCTCAAAGCAGTAGAAACAGCAAGACTATTATTTCATGATATTTAGGGGTGTAGAAAAGGATAGCAGTTTGTGGAACGAGAGGGACAAAGAAAGATTTTGTTTAGGAAGGCTGAGATACGAGTTTATTTATAGGGTAAGGGTGTGAAATCAGAGGAGAAGGAAGGCAGAGGATTTAGTTAAAGAAGTTAAGTCTCAGGAGAGATACAGTAAATATCATCAAAAGCAAACATAAACCTCTATTTCCAGTTGACTCTGATTGAAGGGTTGAGTGTTCTGAGAGTTTAGATTTCCAGCAGACATGGTCCATGGATGTGAAAATAGTAAGATGGAACTTCCAGGTTATAGATAGTGGAAGACAGGACTCCCCATTAGAAACCGTCCAGGACAAAATGGCTGCATGAGGGCTAAGGGGTCTGTGGGCCACCGTGAAGCTTTGAGGTACATGGGTGGCTTTGCAAACAATGTTTTCTTTGTTAGTGCATTATTTTTAATCCTTTTAGGGATTCAGAGGGGGGTTTGCTGCATCTTTGGTAGCCGTGGGGGCTAAATGATACCTAAAGATAAGATGCATCACTGAAGATAAAACCTGGAAGTGTCTAAGAGGTTTCTTAACGCTCATAAAAATAAGATTTCTTCCCTGTAGCCTACTCGTCTGTGTGTTTTTCCCTTAAAGAATACTAGTAAAATTTGATAAAGTAAGAAAAGCATTAAAAAGAAAAGCAAAGGTATATAGTTTGATCTTGAAGTAGGTAAAGAGGCATTTTAGAAAAAAATCAGGAATGGGAAGTGAGTAAACAAGTGCTCCGAGCATTTGGTTTTGTCGTGAAGATGCCGCTTGTCGTCCATGTGTTAACACAGCACCCCTCTCCGACCAGGCGGCCACAGTTGCCCTGTCCTCCTTGATTCGTGCTTTGGATGAGTTAGACATGGTGGCCATAGTGCGATACACTTACGACAGAAGAGCGAATCCTCAGGTTGGCGTGGCTTTTCCCCACATGAAGGATGCCTATGAGGTAAATTCCACAGGCCTTTCGTGTTCATGTTACTTTTTTCCTGCAGTGCCTTTATCGTAAGTGCCTCTCAACTACAAGCATGCATGGGAATTCACTTGGGCATCTTGTTAAAGGGCAGATCCTGATCCTGCAGGCCTGGAGTGGGGCCCGGATTCTGCATTTCTCCCAATTAATGATTGTGCTGCTGCTCTGGGAACCACTCTTCTGGCTGTGAGAAGAACATAAATTATAAGAGTGTTATAAGGAGCTTTATTCAGTCGAATCAGTGAAAGATAACCATGACCTTTTCTCACTTTTTATCCTTTTTGACTTTTTTTTTTCTTTTTGAGACATAGTCTGACTTTGTTGCATTACAGCTCACAGCAACCTCAAAGTCTTGGGCTCAAGCGATCCTCTTGCCTCAACTTCTCCAATAGCTGAGACTGTAGGCACCTGCCACTACACACCTGGCTAGTTTTTTCTATTTTTAGTATAGATAGAGTCTTGCTCTTGATCAGGCTGTTCTCAAACTCCTGAGCTCGAGCTATCCACCCATCTTGGCCCCTCAGAGTGCTAGGATTACATGCCCAGCCATCTTTCTTGACTTCTTAGAACCAAATGGAAAAAGAAATTACCTCCAGTTTTACTATTGAGGACTATGAATAAAGTTTGAGTTTGGATGTGATTTTGTTTTGATCCTTGTGAAATTCAGTTTATTTAGGGCTATCCTATTTAAAATACAAATTCCTTACCATTTTCTCTTTCTCAGAACTTACTATAGTAAGAACTAGAAAGAGAAGGCAGAATGTTCTGACTTCCAAATCAGCCTTCTGATCACCCCCGTCCTCTCATTTGTTGTATTGGGCATGGCATTTTATAGTTATCCTTTGGTAGCCTTTCTTTTAAGTATTTTGTGTTTAATATTCTTCATACTATTTGCAGTTGTGAACAACTAATCACAGAAATCGAAACATTTTACTTTTCATGTACAAGGTTTGAGCTGATTTTTGAAATCTATCTGTTCAGCCACTTTTCATGGCATTTGGGATCAGTTTTCCATTTTTCATTAATTTAGTTGTGTCTGCTTTTACCCCTTTCTTTCTCATTAGTGTTTAGTGTATGTGCAGCTGCCGTTCATGGAGGACTTGAGGCAATACATGTTTCCATCCTTGAAAAATAATAAGAAATACACTCCTACGGGTGAGTTTATTTCCATTTAACTCACTAATTGGCTCTGCATACCGACTGTTCTTGGGAAATCACCTGTCTACAGTCATTCGTCAGGGCTAGGATTTCACAGGGTGGGATTAGTTGGATTCCAATCATATACTTAGACATAGTAATAATGAAGGGAGGTCAGCAGGTGTTATCCAGTAGCAGGGAACAGGTTTGCCACAAACCAGCGATTTTTCAACTCATGTGCCGTGAGAATCTTAGGTGTGCCATGAAAAAAAATTTTTTTTTTTTGAGACAGAGCCTCAAGCTGTCACCCTGAATAGAGTGCTATGGCATCACAGCTCACAGCAACGTCCAATTCCTGGGCTCAAGCGAGTCTCCTGCCTCCGCCTCCCAAAGTAGCTGGGACTACAGGCGCCTGCCACAACGCCCGGCCATTTTTGGTTGCAGCTGTCATTGTTGTTTGGCAGGCCCAGGCTGGATTCGAACCCACCAGCTCAGATGTATGTGGCTGGAGCCTTAGCCCGTTGAGCCACAGGCGCCAAGCCGCCATGAAAATTTTTAAAGATCATTAATTAAATTATTTTTGAAAGAAGTTCAAAGGGCAGTAAGTTTATTCTTTCTTTACTCTTTTTTTTGGATCAACATAATTTAAGTGTGCTCTGCAAGTTTACTATGGGTTCAAGTGGGCTGTGAGATAAAAAATGTTGAACAGCTGTGCCCTAAACTCTCCAGCACTGTCCCATTCCCCCTTCTGACACGGAGCATGCATCCAGGGAACAGCAGCATAGTGAATGCCCATCCCTAATTGTGAGCACAAAGTTTCCCTCTGCTGAAGTGGAATCAGTGTGCACTATCAAACCCATGACCTTAGTGTCCTGCATAAGATCTGATGTAACTTGGATCTGAAAAGTCACAATGTTGGCAGTTAGCTTTTCTTTTTGTTCTATCTTTGTAGTTTTACAGTAACAGTCAAGTCTCACTGCTCCTTACTTATGGCTGTAAGGAGTTACTTTAAGCCTGATTAGAAAGGCCTTTATTAAGCATCTGGCTGCCAATGTCAGGGTGCTATAGAATGATTCTCACAACCACAGGGCCTGTCTTCCAGAGACCAACATTTAAGACAGTTGTGATAAAATATAGTAGGGGCAGAATGTACGAATATGCCAAAAGAACAACACATGATGAGTAGTATTTTAGTTTACAAAATACATTACCTATGTCAGGGTAGGATGAGAGAATTGTGAGGTGAGTTTCAGAACTGAGTTCTCCCTGTGTGTTATTTTGGGAGCTGTGTGCTGTAAAAAGGTCAAGAATTGAATGTGTCTCTAGGGCCTGTGTCTTTACCTTCCTTCTAGAGTGGAGCCCCTCTGCATCATAGTCAAGGCAGGCAGGCATGGACCTGAAAGTATAGAAGTTGCCACTGTGTTACTGTATTATTCTGTCTCTACCTCTTGATCATTCCAAACTATTTAATAAGTAGAATAAGTTAAAGAGAATTTTATTGATAGGTTATCTTATAGGCATAAAATCACTTAGGAGCTAAAATATTAAATATCTTTCAAACTGTTGATCTGTTTTCTATGAGGTAACATATTTGTTTACATTTTCTCTACTTGGTCTATTTCCCAAATAGACCATTCGGTGGGAATGTGCAATACCAAAGTGATCTGGCCTTATATGAGCTTGTAGTAGCAGGTGAAAGCGATGGAATGTTCACATGTGCAATTCCTAGCTCTTGCCTTTTGCCAGGTGGATGCTGAATTAGTCAGCCTAAGATGGAGATGGCTATGCTATTGCCTGAAACCTCCCCTGTAAAGTCCAAAAGCAGATAGAAATGTCCTATGACAGGTAGGTATCTGTATGCTCTTTTGTTGTGGCTGTACAAAAGGTATATTTTAAAAGGTAAAGAATGGAAGCATAGTATACTTTTCAGGAATTGCTTACTCTTTTTCACCTTTTGCCTAGAGACTGCAAATTAGCCAAAAACAGTGCTCAGTTCAACAGAGTGAAAGCTACACGCGATAGTTTAGACAGAGCATTTTGGGCAGAGTTGCCTTTCGTCTACATTGGTTTGGTTTGGGCTATGCTGTTTTTGTTCAGTTGGTAGAGCACCTCACCTGTTTTCTTTTAGGTGTTAAGATAGCCGTAAAGAACAGGATGTCATATTTCTGCTCTCAAAGAATTTTTAAAGTTTGAATGGAGTGGGATAGGACATGTGCACAGCTGAGCAGATATGCAGAATGGTTAGTGTCATAAGATTTTGCAGGAGGAAAGAACTGATTCTGCCTGGGAAGATGGAAGGATTCAGCTCATGCTGGTTCAGTGGTGTCTTTATGTTAAGATGCTATACTTTGACAAAAGGCATAGTAAATCCTTATAAAGCTTATGCTTCATTCGTAGAGGGTTTTCTTTTTCTTTTTAATCTTTATACTCTTTAGTTAATTATAACTTTTAAAATATTATCTCATTGAATATTATGTTTGAGTCTCTACACGGAAGTTGGGTTTTGTGTATCTATATTCCTTGGAACAGACTCCTTTGCTTTCGATATGACCCTCCATTATCAAAGGTTCAGTGAATGGGAGAGCTGGGACCAACGCAGTCAGTTACTCTAAGGAGCTCTTTTCATGGATAAGAAAACCAAGACTCAGGGCAAGTATGTGTATAACTAGAGAATATTTTTGGTAAAGCCAGGACTGTATAACCTGCCAATGTTACCGCAAATATCTATAAATGGAAAGCGTTTGTTTTAGTGGAGAATAACAGGGGTAATCATTTTTCTTTCTGCTTTTCTGTTTGTTTTATTTTAAGAGGAGCAGTTGAGTGCTGTTGATGCTTTGATTGACTCCATGAGCTTGGTAAAGAAAGATGAGGAGAGAGACACTATTGAAGACTTATTTCCAACCACCAAAATCCCAAATCCTCAATTTCAGAGATTTTTTCAGGTGAGAGAGATAAAAATGAAGCAGTCATATTTCATTTAAGTGAAAGAGAATTACATGAAAAGTTATGGTAATTGGCCAGCCCCAAATAAACATCTTTATCCTCTGTGGGCCCCATTTGCTCTATCTATTTTATGGGAGAACAACTTCTTCTTCTTCCTACTTCAAAAGATAAAAATATTCTGAGCTCTTAGAAAGAAAAGTTAAGTTAGAATGCTTTTTTTTTTAATCTGAAAGAAGACTAGCTTGTAAAAAATATATATAAGAGGGATTAATAAAAAGCAGATTGTTTTATGCTTTTTCAGGCCTTTCTCCATATTATATGTGAATGAGATTTTTCTTTAACATCAAAATAGTAAGAAAGCTTACTTAAACTACAAAATAATATAACCATTGTTAGAAAGAAGTATTCCAGGGCTATACTTGTCAAACATTTCATAATTAAAGGTAGCAAAGAGGTAAGATAAAGAGGTTATATTATGAAATGATTAAAAAGTAATTAAAATACAGAAAAGTACAAAATATGTATTTCTGAATATTAGGCTAAAAGAATTGGAAAGTGGAGATTGGATTAAGATAAATAGGGGAAGTTGATGAGAGCTGATTTACGCCCGGGAGGGGAAGGGATAGAGTAAGGTTAGAGGGGAGGAATATTCCAGTTCTGGGTTAAGTTAATGAGAGTAGAACACAGGCTTACCCGACCCCCACAAAACTGAAAGAGAAATCACAAGTAACTTTCTCAGGCAAACTTTTCCCGAGAGAAGAAGGGAAGGCCTACTTTTGAGGCAGGAAGGGAACATGGCATGTGATGGAGAGAACGTAAATCCTCTTTTGAATCACTTTGCAAAACGTCCTTAACTAAAGTCTGTATTGAGATCTGTTGTGATTCAAGGGATCCTCTACCCAAAAGAAACTATTTTTTTTTTTTTTTTTTTTGAGACAGAGCTCAAGCTGTCACCCTGGATAGAGTGCTGTGGCATCACAGCTCACAGCAACCTCCGATTCCTGGGCTCAAGCGAGTCTTCTGCCTCTGCCTCCCAAGTAGCTGGGACTACGGGCACCGGCCACAAC
>CAUYON010143145.1:0-19533 GCA_963573935.1 Arctocebus calabarensis | reverse complement strand
GAAATGTTAGCCTTTGGGAAGAATCATTTGAAGTAACCTTAATCTAAACTCATTTTTTAGACTTGAAAATTGACTTCTTCATGGCATTTTCTTGATCACTATATAAAGACATTGATACCATGAAGGCTATCTGTAACAGTATGATCAAAACATTTCTGAATATATATGAATCATGCCCTATGATTGCACCAATGTACAGAATTATGATTCAATAAAATTATAAAAAAAAAAAAAAGAAAGAAAATTGACTTCTTAAAGTAAAGTGAATTACCCATGGTAACAGGAACCAAGACCAGGTATCGAAGCTTCATTTTCTAATGCCCAGGCTTCTGCTATGTTCCAATGCCATCGTAATCACAGTGACTAGTTAGTGTTTAGCAGTTGTGAGATGATAAAATAAAAAAAAAATTTTTAAGCAAGCAAGATAAAATTTGGTCTTGAAGAGAATATTGTTACTGAGGAATAAAGAAGGTGCTCATGTTTTTGATTCTTCAAATTTTATTGAGCTGAGCATGATGGTGCATACCTATATCCCAAGTCTCAACTACTTGGGAGACTAAGGCAGGAGGATAGCTATAGTCTAGGAATTTGATGCTATAGTGCAGGGCATTACAATCACATCTATGCATAACCACTACAATACAGCCTGGGCAACATAGTGAGACCATATCTCTAAAATAAAAAAAAATGAAAAAGGACTTTTTTATTTCAAATTCCAACAGACTCATGCAAGTATCAGTACTTATTGTTGAATACCACAGAGGTTAGAGACTCCAAACCTGTGCAGTCAAAAATTGTTGTGTGACTTTTGATTCCCCCTCAAATTTAGCTACTAATAGCTTATTGTTGAGCAGAAGCAGAAGCCTTACTGATAACATATACAATTGATTAACACATGCATGGTGTCCCAAAAATTGCTCCTAATATCATCATACAAAGGAAAAATGGGAAATTGCAGCTAAATGTACCATTATTTACAAAATATTCATTATAAAATGTTATAAAGGGGTGGCCCATAGGTAGAGAATATTTCGTAATTTTAACAATTTTTATATTTTCATACAAAAATACTTTTATAGTTGGGGGTCACCACAACATGAGGAACTGTATTAAAGGGCCGCAGCATTAGGAAGGTTGAGAACCACTGCATTAAGTGGAAATGATTATTATAGACATCTTCATTGGGCGGCACTTCTGGCTCAAAGGAGTAGGTTGCTGGCCCCTTATACCGGAGGTGGTGGATTAAAACCCAGCTCTGGCCAAAAACTGCAATGAATAAATAGATAAATAAATAAATATCTCAATCTTCATTGTCTTCAAGTCGAGTATGCTGAGGAGGGGGAGGGAGAGGAGAGGTTGGTCTTGCTGCCTTAGGGGGGCAGAGGTTGGAGAAGAGGAGAAGGGGTATGGGAGGTGGGAAAGGCAGGCATACTTGGTATATTATAATGGAAACACATCATAATTTCTGCAGGACTCTTTTGCTTTTTTATTTCTCTAAAAATGTTCTACATAGTACCCGTCCTTCTTCCATCATTTTCTTTAGTTTCAGGGCCTATATCATAGAAGGATTCATGGCATCAAAGAAGGTAAAAGCCATCTGCAGTATCTGGTTGTCTAACATTAGTTTGTTTTCTGGCATTGCTTTTGCTATGTCTTCTTTCTTGTCTTCTGGTAGTGGTTCAAAGCATTCATTCATGTCCATCAAATCCTCTTCTATTACTTTCTCTAATGTGGTCTCCATTGACTCTTGAATTTCTCCAAGTTCCATATCTTAAAATCCTTCACCTCCCATCTTTGTGACATATTCATGATTGCTTTTATGATGACCTCTCATAAATTCTGTAAATTCATCACATTTGGAAAGTTTTGTCCAGCAAGAATTTATTTTAGGGGGGAGGGCTTAATGACTTTCACAGCTTTTTCTATAACAATGATGACATCATCAATAGTGTGATCCTTTCAAACTTTCCTGACTTTCTCTTTCACAGTATTGACAATACTTTTTCTAGAGTACTGTGTATGTAACAAAACCTTTAAGGTTGTAAAGGTTTCTATGACACCCTGATGTAGACGCTAAATTATAGACATTGTCTTTGGGGGCAAATAGACCGATTGACACCTTTTAGCCTCCTGCGGTTCTGGGTGGCTGGGGGAATTGTCCAATATCAAAATAATTTTAAAAGGTAGCTCCTAACTAGCAACATACTTCCTGAATTCAGGGACAAAGCATCAATGGAAACCAATTCACTAAAAAAACTCCTCATTGTCCTGGCCTTCTTCTATGCAACCAAAAGACTGGCAGTAATGGCTTCATGGTTTTCCTTTTCTTTTTTTTACAATGGTTTTTACGCTGGATTCATTTGTCTTAAAATGACAGGCACCTACAGCTGCAGAGCTTAAACTACGGCATATATCACACAATTTAACTTTTCTTGCAATGTCTTGACTTTTCTGTTCTTCAGAGCACCTCCAGCATCACTAGTGGGATTTGGAGGATCCCGTTATGTTATTTATGGTTTAAAAATATTGCGGTAACAACATGAAAAATACACAAGAATCACCAAAGATCACTTTCTACTCTAATATGCAATTTACTGGGGAGTCACCCTGGTCACCAGAAGATTGGCATCACATGGCGTATTAAGCTGTACTCACAAAACTGAGCTCAAGGCAATAGCAACAGGAGGTGCTTATAAAATTATTACACTGGTACAATATTACTACACTTAATTTTACCGAGTTATGACTTAAGATGGCATCTTTACTCTTGCTTACACTTCTCCTGACTGTGAATGGCACCATGTGTGGTATATGTGTGTAAGTTTTGTTGAATTTTAACTTTGTATAATAGAATTGACAGTGTATTATGATAGTAGATGATGAAGTATCTAGTAGCTGCATATATTAATATTTTATGCATTCATGACTCACATATCTTTTTATTAATTTTTTTGTGAAAAAAAAATGCAAAGGAGGCTGGGAAGTGCCATTGAGCTGTGTGCCCAGAACAAGAGGACAACTTGGATTTTAGTGAGCAGCTAGCATTGTATGTCACAATGACATCTCCTACACTATGCAATTTATCTGTTTTTTCAAATTATTACAGAGCTGCAAATGTTTTCAAATGTATTTATGGAAAAACAATCACATATAAGTGGACTCATTCAGTTCAGCCTATGTTGTTCAAGAGTGGACTGTATACATGCCACAATTCTGAATTCATGACAGAATCTCCTAACATTAAAAAAAAAAAGTATTTTTCTCTTTGCTTCTCAAAAGACAAAAGCTGCTTAGTAGTTATTTATATTTCTCAAGATAGAAAAGGAATTCAGTTGACTGAGATTGCCTACATTGCTTTTCCTTTAGCTTTTGTTTACTAACTTTACTTCACACTGATCAATGATGTTTAAGTTAAAACTCTCATAACTTTATCTTATGTAAATGAGTTAACTCAAGAAAGTAAGGATTTTGCTGAAATGATGTCACACATAATACTTTATGAGGCCTCAACTCCTACTGGCTCTCTGTTAAGGCCCTAATATGGATGACTGGGTTAGTTTCTTCTATAAGCATTAACTCATTTTATTATCTAAGTCCTTAAATGCATTTTGCACATATATTAATATTGTGTGGAACTGTTAAGCCATAATCATGAGTTCTACCTCCTAATATACTGTCTTCAATGCCAGGCACAGTGGCTTATACTTGTGAACCTAGCACTCAGGAGTTCAAGACAAGTCTGAGCATGAGTGAGATCTCTCTCTGTCTCTAAAAACTAGCTGGGCATTGTGGCAGACACTACCTTCCTGTAGCCCCAGCTACTTGGGAGGCTGAGGCAATAGCATCACTTGAGCCCAAGAGTTAGAGGTTGCTGTGAGCTATGATGTCACAGCACTCTACCCAGGGTGACCAAGTGGACTTTGCCTCAAAAAAAAAAATACTGTCTTCACTAGTTCTTTAGACCTTTTCAATTGCATGTTCCCAATTATAATGGTCCCTTATCTCCCTTTATTCTTAGTTTTTTTTGGCACATAGTTTATTTAAAAAATACATAAAAAACAGGGAAGCATATACAAACAAATAACATAAGTAGAAAAAGATCAATGTTTGAGACTTACCCTATGACTGGGCAGCTATGGGGCCTTGAGAAAATTGTCTCACTTCTTTAGGTTTTAGTTTTCTCATTTATGTAACTGGCCTAACAACTTCTCTTTCTGTCTTACAGGCAGATTGTGAAGCACAAGTGTGATGATGGTAATAACACACTATTCAAAAAGCAAGGCATAAAATATTCTAATTAGGAGTAATAAATGAACTTAATTATCATCAAGAATTTATGAATCTGAAAAAATCTGTGCATTTTTATAACAGGAAGCATAATTTGAACAATTTTTAGCCCTTGCAGTTGATGTAGGATCTTATCAGTAGATTTTACTTCTTTATCATTTATGATCTTGAAAGTTGACCCAGTTATGTAAAAGACCTTAAAATGATCTAATTTTTAAAGAGAATACTCTCAAAATCATCAAGAAAGCATGCTGGCCTACAAAACATGTCATGGGGCAAGGAATCACACGAGAGCTGGGCCATCACTCTTTATTTTTTTCCACAACCTTAAAATAATAGTCCTGAGAATTAATAATCACATTCTTCTTATTTATAGAACATGTCTGACTGAATACAAGCTCAGGCATGTTGAAATAGGTTTTTGAGAACCCAATACACATTCTCATACTTAAATGTACATTCTGAATTTTGTGTATATAGCAAAATACTTAACTATCATTTTGCTATGATTGACTTGTGATATGATAGAAGTGTCTAAGGAATCTGATAAAACTGGGGAAAAGACATCAATAGGAAATCAATGAAGTTGAATTAGTTTTCCTGGTTACAATGATTTCTTCTGATAGACTTTTAGGACTGGTCACAGTTCTTCCCTAAATTGGTTTCCTTATCTGTAGCATTCACTTTCCACTTACAGTATTCTGTATTAATCTGGGGTAGTTTATTTGCTATAATGAATAGGTTCCAAAATGTAGAATGGCTCATGCACAACAGAAAATTCTTGTTGTCATTGTTATTGTTTTAAAAATGTATGCTCACATAAAAGTACTGGCCTCATAAACACAGCTGTGAAGGTGCCCTATGTCACACAGGTATTCAGAGACCCGGACTGACAAGCTCTGCCATCTTTAGCTAAGGGCTTCCAATGCCATGCTGGAATCATATGTATTCCAGCTAATGGAACTGAGGAAATAATATGAATGAGCACACATGAAATGTGTGCCATGCATGGGAGTTGAACATATCACTTCCACTCACATTTCACTGATTACAACTCAGTCCTGTGGCCACATGAAACTGCAAAGGAGGCTGGGAAGTGCCATCAAGCTGTGTGCCCAGAACAAGAGGACAACTTGGATTTTAGTGAGCAGCTAGCACTATATGTCACAATGGCATCTTCTAAGTATCTACATGGAGGTTAACCAGATTTTTGATAAATAGCCGATAGCCCCTCTATGCGGACTAGGTATCCTACATCATTCAATGAACATTGATAAACATCAAAGTTGCTAAACAAATTTTGTTATCCTTCTACCATGTCCAACCTCCTATGACTACATGGCCCTCACTGCCTTGTGATTATTTATTTATATAACCATTTGCCTTCCTCTGGCATGAGCTTTTAAAGAAAGAACTTGCATCATACTCATCTTTATAGTTCTATGCCCTGCACCTAACACTCAAAAAGATTTAGTAGACAGAAGAGATATTTTGAGTATAAAGCAACTCTGTAATAGTAATACACAGAAGCCAGTTAGGGGTGAAATGGAGTTCACGGAATCCCTCATATGGAGCGGTGTTCATTAATCTCAGAACAAGCAGATCTGAATTCTTCCCAGATTCAACACTGGGGAAGTGGGATGAGAATGGAGGTGGGAGAAGGAGTTGTCTTTGCATTGCTGTGTTACTGTGTTGGAAAGAGTACTTTCCCCCCTTTCAAACTTTTGCTTTATTAATTTCCCTTTGGTTATTGTGTCTTTACCCTAGGAAACTGAGAGCTCTTATTTGAAGATTTTTTTTATTTTTCTGGAGCATCTACCATGGGCTTGAGCATGATGTCCTAGAACAAAATATTCCCGGAAGAGATGTGAGTGAGGAGACTGAAATAAGGTCATTTTAAAAACTGCTTCAAAAGTAAGAGGCCTCCAAATCTTTTCCCAGAAGAGCTGAAAAGGAACAATCTAGGTTAAGCCACTGACTCCCCGAATGTAGTTGCACAGACTCACTGCTCATTATTAAAATGTGGAATACATTGACTTTTCCGAGAGGTGAGGTGGGAAGGGGCCATTAAAAGGATGCCATTAGTGCTAATTATACCTTACCTTTCACCTTGTTTGCAGAGCAAAGCTAAAATGTAAGATCCTTGACAGATAAGCAGTTTGACTATGCGTTCTTTATTTTACTAACCTCTGATTGTTCAGTTTTAACTAGCAGAGAAAAGAATCAATTTGTTAAGGATAAAAAATCAAAAATGTAATGCAGTTGTTATAAGCAGAGCAGACCAGCAGCTGATTTAGCCATTATCTGAAAAGGAACAACATCCTGGTAGCGGAATTCCAATCATTTAGTGAGAATGTCTTGATTTATCCTGGAAATCAGTGGTATGAAGAATGGAGTGACCTTCCCTAAGCAGCAAACTGCAAAGAGGGGAGAGTAGACGAGGCCTGGTGGGTACTGTGAATGCAGAGACACAAATAAATTGAACACTATATTTGGCTCTCTTTCTTCCTTGGCTAACGCAGAATAAGGTCTCAGTAAAAGATCAATAACTTAAGAACAGTGATAGGTCTTAAGTTTGAAATCCCTATGTTTAGGATAAAAGCAGCTGACCAGGAAGAAGTACAATAATAGATCATCAGAATATTACTTGGTAATTTGACCTCCTTAAGCCCTTTGTCAACTTCTACTTTTCTTTTGTTTTATTTCAACAGATGGGGTATACAAGTGTGGATGAACTGTATGATGGTCCCACACCAGAATAGTGTATATCGAACCCAATAGGTAGATTTTTATCCCTCATCTACCTCCTCACTTCTCCTTTCTTGGGATGTCCACCACACCAAGTTTATGACCATATATATCTCTCATTTAGTTCCCACTTATGAGTAATATCATGTGGTTTTAAGAAAGAAAGAAAATTAAGAGTTTAATCTGTGAAATGGGTTTAACTATATCTTGTATCCATGCACCTTATATTAGTGATAAAGAGTGCCAGCCCTTTACTAAGGGTTGAACATGGATTATGACATTTCATCCCCACAACTCTTATCATCTCCATTATCAGCAGGTAAGGCACAATAATCCATCCAAGTTCATGGACCTAGAAAATAACTTTAAATGAAGGTAACCTTATTCTCAAGCCAACACTTTACTGCACCCACAGTAAAAATGAAAAAGATGTAGTCCTTGTAAGAATTTCCAAAGAACATGAAATTAACATTGGAGCAAAATCCATCTTATTATTGCTTTCAGAATCTTCAAAGAGTCTAACTCCAATGAGATTAACCCACATCACAAGATCCCAACCAGAGATGCTGGCATGGATGTGGAGAAAAGGGAACACTATTACATTGCTGGTGGGAATGAAAACTAATACGGTCCTTTTGGAACAATATCTAGAGAATATCTAGAAATCTAAAAATAGAACTGCCATTCAATCTCATAATTCCTCTACTATGTATATATCCAGAAGACCAAAAATCACATTATAACAAAGATATCTGTATAAGAATGTTTATTGCAGCCCAATTCATAATTGCTAAGTCATGCAAGAAGCCAAAGTGCCCATGGACCCACAAATGGATTAATAAATTATGGTATATGTCTACCTTGGAATATTATGCAGCCTTGAAGAAAGATGGAGACTTTACCTCTTTTGTGTTTACATGGATGGAGCTGGAAAATATTCTTCTTAGCAAAGTATCCCAAGAATGGAAGAAAAAGTTTCCAATGTACTCAGCCCTACTATGAAACTAAGCTATAGCTTTCTAACCCAATTACAGCACAAGAATATGGGGAAAGGGATAGGAGGGGGGTGGGGAGGATGGGCGGAGGGAGAGTAATTGGTGCGTCCACGTGTATGGTGCATCTTAGAAGGGTACAGGTAAAACTTACTAAATATAGAATATAAATGTCTGTACACACTAAGTAAGAAAATGCCATGAAAGCTGTCAACCAGGTCGATGAAAATATTTCAAACCATATAAAACCAGCCCATGACTGCATTTATGTGCACAACCATGATTTAATAAAAAAAAAAAAATCTTCAAAGAGGCAATAACCAAAAAATGTGAACTTTACTCTCCCAGTGTCTTTCAAATATGTTGAGGAGATCCAGTCTCTGAAAACAATGGCATTCTTCTCAGAACATCATGAAATAGTGATGTGGCCAAGGACATCATTTAAAGTAGGAAAAGATTTTGCTCTCAGAAAATGTCCTTGCATTCTGAACCTCTTAATATGACCAGTAATATATAAAATATTTGGGGAAATCTCATTTTCAAGTTTTTGCTTTCTTATTGCCTATTAGTCATTCCTTTCACTCTCTGCTAGCAAGTCTCAAAATATTAAGAAAAATTGAGGATGAAATAAGTAATACTCTATATTAATTCATTTTTCTATAATTTTGAAACAGAACATTATGTTTTATTTCCAGTCAATAAGCTTGTTCAGTTCCTGGTACACACTGCTGTCTCCCAGAGAATCACCATGAACCACTGGATAGACCAGAAATGTCCTAAAGCTTTGTGAGTTTGAGGATATCATAAGGTACAAAAGGTTTTTTTATTGTGTATTTTAAAAATAATTTCATAACTAATGAATATTTATTGAAAATTTGGGGAACATAAGTTAAAAGTACTTATATCTACTACCAGTACTCAGACATGTTTTAACATTTTGGAAGAATTCATGGTCAACAAATATTTGAAGTCTTCCACTTAAGTTGACAGCTCATCCTGGGAAAGGTGCTGCGTGCCTCCCTGCTGAATATGACTATGCTGTATTTCATAACCTTCGTATGTCACTGCTGTGTTCGTGAGGTTGTGTCTTGCTGAGTGGCATTCATTAGTATTGTTACATGTTTTTGTGTGCCATGTGACTACAGCTCTGATGGCCATTCCAAGAAAAGAATTCCAAAATTGTTTTGAAGGTGAAGGGTGGAATAGGTGCTGGCATCAGTGCAGAGCTTCCCAGAGTACCTCGAAGGTGACTGTAATGACATTCAGCAATGACGTATGTAGCACTTTTTCTAGGGTGAGTTCATAACTTAAGTGTCAGGCCTCATATATCCCGGTTATTCTTTGGATCTCTATAGAGGAGACACTCTGGAGTACGGGTTAAGAGACTATGAATCCATGTTGGGCTGTGCCACAAACTCTTTGTGAACTGAAGAAAATACTTCTCTTCTTGCTCTCAGTAGAGAAATTGGAGTAATCTATGTCTCCAACTAATTTCTAGGACTTTCAGTATGAATATATTTTTACATGATATTAGAGCCTGAGCATTCTCAAAGATGAAATAATATAAATATCGGTGTTATAACCACTGCCAGGCAGCACTTAGTGTAGGTGGAACAGATTTCTATACATATGAAGATTTCTATAGATGAACCTAACCTCTTTGCAGGCACTAAAAGAGACAGAGAGAATGCTCAGGAGGAATAATGAACATTTTCCAGAGCTGAACTCCTTACCCCAAGTCACTAAGTCAGTAAACATATATTTAACACCCACCGTACAGGTCATAACGACCATAAATTTAGTTGGTGCTCTTTATGGGAGGGGAAGAAAAGGAAACACAGGGACTCTGGCTCTCTGCCTGACCATGTGTTCTAGGAGATTACATATCCTAATGTAAGGAATTAAAGATCAGCTCCATTGCTCTTCATCCCTTGAAGTCTTGGAATCACACACTTAAGAAAATAAAATCTTTGTTGGAAGGATGCTATTCTTCCTTATACGCCCCCAAACTAGAAGAGTCCAGAACTAATAGTACATAGGATAACACATGGCAAGTGCAAGGACGTAACTTTTCAAGGTTATTCATAGCATTACTGAATAAAGATACCTCGTTGCTTCTCTTCAGGGCTACTTTTTTAAAAGCGGTTTTCAAATGACTGGTAACTATTAAACTGGAACTAACTGATGAGAACACATGAGCACAAAGGGAGGTAGACTCAGTGGAAATGAAGTGTGGGGGAGAGGATACACAAAACGTACCTAGTGGGTACCATGAACACTACCTGCTGGTGACCATGACTCAAGCCCTGGAAAAGCGATCCCTGTAAGCAAAAGTGTTTGTACCCTGGTAATACTTTGAAATTAAAAAAGAATAGCTGAAGGAGAATAATTTGAATGTTTCTAGCATAAAGAAAAGATAAATGTTCCAATTACCCTGGTTCAATTCTATGAATATATCAAATTATCCTATGTACCCCTGCTCCTGAAATATATACATCCTTTATGTATCAATAAAATGTAAAAATCAGTTTAATCTGAAAAATTCACAAAATCAAAATCAAAGGGCTGGTAACAAATGCCACAAAGAACATGCTACCTTGTGGCTTCAAACTCTATGTATAAGACTATTAGGGGGCCAGCTTCAGCCCAGCAATTCCTGGAGGAGTCTCTCACTTGGTGCTGTACTTTGGGGCAAGTTACTTACATTGCCATATCAGGGCAAGGTTAGTAGCAGCCAGCAACCCTCAGAACCCGCGCAATCATTGCTGTACATTCAACACAGCTGACAACTCTTCTCCTGCAGGCTTGCCTTTAAGAGACCGTCTACAAGCCATAGATTCCGAGTATCTCATTTTCTTTTGTTGTTTCACCTTCAAGCACAACGGGGCTGAAAACACATCCCAGATTCCCAGCTTTGAGGGCTTGTTTCCTAGGATCACTCAGGGTCGCGGTGTTCTATCTGGGCTAGTGAGGAAAATGGAACTCATGTAGATTGGTCAGACGGAGAAGGCTCAGTGAAGAGGGTTGGTTTTACATAGGTGTTTTAGGGGCTGAAAGAGAAAAAAGAAAAAGGGGTTACTTAAAAATCGTGATGCTGGCTCGGCGCCTGTGGCCCAACGGGCTAAGGCGCCAGCCACGTACACCTGAGCTGGCGGGTTCGAATCCAGCCCGGGCCCACCTAACAACAATGACGGCTGCAACCAAAAAATGGCCGGGCGTTGTGGTGGGCGCCTGTGGTCCCAGCTACTTAGGAGGCAGAGGCAGGAGACTCGCTTGAGCCCAGGAATTGGAGGTTGCTGTGAGCTGTGATGCCAGGGCACTCTACCCAGGGCGACAGCTTGCGGCTCTGTCTCAAAAAAAATCGTGATGCTGCCTTTGCCTCTAAATTCGAAATTTCAGAGGGACTGATGTCCTGTTGCTGCGGTTACAATTGCACAGCTGCCGCTGCTTGGGGCTCGGGAGCCTACAGCACTCAGAGGAGCCCCAGCCACAGCCGCTGGCTGCGCAGCGCACCTGAGCGGCAGCGGCGGGAGACGCAGCCCAGGCCCTTCTTCCCGTCCTCCTGAATTTGACCGCACTTCCCGCTGCAGGGCTCAGTTACACGCTAGCTTGCAAAGGAGTCTTGGCGACGGTTACACTGGCTCGCCAGTCCCCACATCATCTCTCATCCTCAATTCAGTTAATAACAGAGCTGTTGGAAAAGAGAAAAACTAGCGTTCGCACAGGCATTAAGTTCTACGTGTTAGTTCACTTCTTTCGTCACATCCATGATGGACGCGCATGTAAGCAATCCAGGTAACCAAAAATATTTTTGCCCCCATAATACTTTGAAAGAGAAATAAAATTGCTAGAAGAGAGTCCTTCCAATGTTTCTAGCATAAATAAAAATGTTAAAAGAGATGAATATTCCAATTATCCTGATTTGATTTTATGAACTGTCAAATTACCGTGTGTGCCCCTAAAGTATGTACATTCATTAGTTATCAATAAAAAATAAAAATAAATTTATTTGCCTATCTTCAGCTTTCTAAAAGTCCTCTTGCCCTGGGGCCAGGCAGGAGAGACGTTAAGGAAAGAGCTGACCAAGTTGTATGAAAACATAAGATACTTTGTACATTTCAGGTAATGAAATTTCAATTTATGTGTATGCCTATAAATAGCTGGGGACCTCTTTGTCACTAGCATCAGCGTTATGCCTTGGATAAGCATCTCTGGCAAGGAATATTTCTTGGGTGTAATGTTTTGTGATAAAAAAAAAAAACAAAATGAGTGCTATAAATGAACTTCCATAAAGCATAAGCTTCTGCTTTAAATTCTGGTCACTAAAGATTACAGTCAGGCTCCCCATATCCTCATGGATCTTGCCACCCACAATATCTAAGAAAATTCACAACATTATTTTGTGCCCAAGATGAATAATACCTTGAACAATCACATTATATAAATTTTCCTTTCTTTACAGACATAAAAATATGATTTCTGTTCTGTGCTTCACAAAATAAATAATTTGCTAGTTTGACGGGAAATCAGAGGTCTCTGATTCAGAATGCCAGAATTTGTAATCAGTCAGACTCTAGAGATGTAAAAAACGTCTGGTGTACTATATTAAAAGCATGTTCTGTTCTGATCAGATGAGATCAAATGGGCACAAAATCTTCACTCAGGCATCAAATAGAGTTAAATTTATCAAAGATCCGTGGAGAATTTGAAAAGCAACATTTTTAAAATTTAAAAAAACTCCAACATCCAAAGATATAAAAGCCTGATTCAAAGATTCTGTTTCTACCCTTCTCTTATTTCATGTGTCAACCCTTTTATAAGACACTCTTAACTTCAATCACAAATATTTATTATGTGCCTATTCTATATCTGGCACAGTTCTAAATATTTGTACTACATCATTAAGCAAACTGTCGAAGTTCCCTGCACTTTGCCCTTGTGGAATTTATATTCTAACAGAGAGAGGGGACAAATGGACAAATAATGCAGAATCAGGAAACTGTGTGGTATATTTGAAGGTAGCAAGGAATGGGGGAAGGAGAAAAGTAAAGCAAGGTATGATATTATGAAATACTTTTCCTGGCATACAATTCCTAAAATCCTTAGACTATCCAAAGTGCTTTTTGAACGTTAATGCTGGCTGATAACTTTGGGAAGGGGCTGGTCACCAAAGGCATGGTTAGAGTGTTGGGGCTCTCAGCCCCATCCCCTCAACCTCCAGGGAGGGCATAGGAGATTGAAAGTTAAGTGGATCACCAATGGCCCGTGATTTAATCAAACATGCCTATGTCACGTAGCTCCCTTAAAAACCCAAAAGGATAGCTGAACATGTAGAGGTTGCTGGTGTCATGCTCAGAGAGGGCACAGCGGCTCTGCACCCCTCTCCCATTCTCTGCCCTGTGCATCTCTCTATCTGTATCTTTTGTTATATCTTTTCTAACAACAAGTAGAGGTGTTTCCCTGAGTTCTCTGAGTCCTTCCAGCAAATTAATGGTAACCAAAGAGAGGATTGAACCTGAGAGAAGTTCCAAAGGCCCAGATTTGTGATTGGTGTCTGCAGGGAGGGGGCAGTTATGGGGACTGAGCCCTCAACCTGTGGAATCTGATGGAATCTCCAGGTAGATAGTATTTAAATTGAATTGAGGGACCCTCAGCTAGTATCTGCTTCAGAACTGCTTGCTTGCTTGATGATGGGGAGAAACTCCCAACTTGTGTGGTAACAAGTCTTCTTCAGTATTGATGATTAAAATTTAAAAAAACTCCAACATCCAAAGATATAAAAGCCTGATTCAAAGATTCTGTTTCTACCCTTCTCTTATTTCATGTGTCAACCCTTTGTGACACATGATGGTGATGTGACAGCAGAGGAAAAATTTGAGTCAAAAGTAGTCTTGAGAGAAATTTTAAAATATTTTAACCAAATAAAAATGAAAACACAGGCTCCGCGCCCACAGCTCAGTGGTTACAGCACCAGCCACATACATCAAGGCTGGCAGGTTCGAACCTGCCTGGGCCTGCTAAACAACGACAGCTGCAACAAAAAAATAGCCAGGAGTTATGGCAGGTGCCTGTAGTCCCAGCTACTCAGGAGGCTGAGGCAAGAGAATCGCTTAAGCCCAAGAGTTTGAGGTTACTGTGAGCTGTAATGCCATAGCACTCTACCAAGGATGACATAATGCGACTCTGTCTCAAAAAAAAAAAAATGAAAATACAGTTTACAAAAATTTGTGGGAGGCAGTAAAGGCAGTGCTTAGAGGGAAAATAACAGCATAAGATACGTAAGTCAGGGAGCTGGGGAGAGCTAAAATCATTCCTCTTAGTTTCAGTCTTAGGAAACTAGAGAAAGAAGAATTTAATCTTGAAGTAGCAGAAGAAAAAAATTAGAGCAGAAATCAATGAAATTAAAAACAGGAAAACAATATAGGAAAATCAATAAAACCAAAAGTTGGTTAATTGAAAAAATTCAGTAAAAATGATAACCTCTAACCATCCTATAAGCAAAGAAAAAAGAGAAGAAACACACATTACCAATATCAGAAATGAAAAAGGGGTCACCACGACTACTACTATTCCATGGACATGAAAAAGATAATGAAAGAATACTGCAGACAATGTTATGTCATGTAACAATGTTACATCACAAATGTGATGACTTAGATGAGATGAAATGGACCAATTCCTTAAGAGATACAAATTACCAAAACTCACAAGCTGAACTAGATCATCTGAATGCCTGTATCGATTAAAGAAATCGAATCAATATTTATTCTTTCAAAAAAAAAAAAGCATCATACCTTCACAGATAAATCCTGCAAAACATTTATAGAAGAAATACCACTAACTCTCTACAATCTCTTCCAGAAAATAGAAGCAGTGGGAACATTTCCTAACTCATTCTAATGATAGAAGTTAGAAGACTTTAGGCAGGAAGTGGGAAACTGGCCTGGAGAAGTGGGACGGACTCCTTTAGTGAGACCTGTGCAGCCATTGGTCAGTGGCTGTGTTTCTTGCTCTGTCTCTTCTTTTTTTTTTTTTTTTTATTAAATCATAGCTGTGTACATTAATGCAATCATGGGGTACAATGTGCTGTTTTTATATACAATTTGAAATACTTTCATTGAACTGGTTAACATAGACTTCATGGCGCTGTCACTTCTGCTTGCTTGTGGTCCCTGAATTCAGGAAAAAAATCCGGTATCACTATGAGGGTAGCTTTAACCTAATAATCAATTATACCATAAGTGACTTAATTTGGCACTCGTCTAAGGAGATTTTAAAATTGAAAATAAAGATTTTTATCTCTACTAATGTGAATATCAGTGGTATCTGAATGCCTTCACACCCAGGTGACAAAAATGACTCTGAGCAAAAGGTCAATCTTTGAGCTAAAGGTTAGGAAAATATGAAGACTCTTAGGCAACAAAGCTGATGAAACCGTTTTCTTGACTTTTTGTTTTAAAAGGGTTTGAAAATCCTTGGTGCATTCTTCATAACGTTAGAACTGTCTGACCTTCATTTCAGCAAAGCCCAAACCTAACATCAGCTTAAATAAACTGGCCTTGCTTTGACCTGCAGCCCCTTTATTAGCCCCACCCTTCTTCCTTGACCTCAATGTTCTAGAAACTTCCTGTGTGTGGTCTGGCCCACTCCCTCTCCCCCATCTTCCTTCCCGGCATCCCCTTGGCTCTCTCAGTCCTGGTTCTTCTCTCTCTGCCTACCTCTGCTGCCACCCACGGTCCTGGAATAGGCTCATCATCCAGATGTGCTGCCCGCCCCGTATCAAACATCCAGATATCTGGACATCACATAATGGAATGAATTTTTCATTTTCCCTCCAAGAGTCCTATGATTCAGACAGAGCCTTTGTATTTTCTGGTTCAGCTCTGGGAATTGTCAAATTACCTGTAAAGAGGACTAAAACAGACCCAAGAGTGAGGGAATCCACTGAGTTCAAAGAGATCACCCCAAGCTTACCTTTGCAGGCAGTTTTACCAAGATAAAAAACAGCTGCAAAATCTATATCAGCATACTAAGACTAAAATGCTTTTTGTTTAGAAACCCAACCTGTGAGGGGGTGAGGTCAGGGAACAGTTGGGAAATTGTTTCTCCTCTGTAATATGCTAAGAACTTCCATTTCAGAGAGGGGTAGGAGGATAAACTTCCTCTTTAAATCTATTAACCATATCCCTGGAAAAAGCAGAAACTTAGTCTAACTGAGACAATGTAATAGAAAATTTCATATTCTTTGATGAGTGGAAAATACTGATCCTGAATATACGTAACAGACCAGTCATTTCCATTTGACTTTTCCAAAGATGCTGCCCCCACCATATTTTGAAAGATGGAAATGACACTTTTACAACAATCTAATCTGGAAATTACAAGTAAAATATCATTCACAAATTAAAAAGAAATAACCTAAAAAATGTATGTAGGCTTTAGGATGTAAGAACTCTTCTTGAATGCCAGGTTAAATCAATTCCTTGGAATCTGTTCAATTTCACAGTGGTGAAATGAGCAAAAATTATTATCCCTATTTTCTTTCCAAACAGCAATTAACCTACAAGTCTAAAAATACACAAACTAGCAAACAGAAACCCATAAATTTTTGATACAATTCTTGATTATTCTTGATACAAAACTTACAAGAGCTTGGCTAGCGGGAAATTGAAGGAATTTTAGCCATTTACAATCTCTGGAAAGTTTTTATTATTATTACTATTTTTTTTAGCTGGGGCTGGGTTTGAACCCTCCACCTCTGGTATATGGGGCCTGCGCTCTACTCCTTGGAGCCACGGGCGCCGCCCTCTCTGGAAGGTTTTTTAAATGTTTTGCTTTAGGTGCTTGGCCCTTTTACATACAAAATAAGTATCTAAATCCAATGATCAATTATAGTCCTCCTGCAATATTCATTCTCCATTCTTTGTGTTTTAAACTTTCAGACATGTTTGTAAACCCTAAAAAGGGGAAGGATGAATTTCACTTAGTGATCTTACAAGTAACTTAAAAGTTCTGTGCTGTATCTTTCCTCTTGGGGTGACTAATTTGGAAATACTATCTCAGATCTTTTAAATATTGTATAAGCAGAACTGCTTAAATAAAGTACTTATGATACCAGCACTGAGAATTTGTTTGCAATCAGGGTTTCTAGGAAAGGAATTCTATTTTAACTCGAGGACAAATTGCATATTTTTTTTAAATTTTGAGGTAATCAAATAATGCTTTTTGCAGGTAGTTCTTGTTTTGAGGTGATTTTTAGCCATGTATTACCAAAAAAGGGCCACAAATTAAGTCTGACTATTTTGACATTTGAATCTAAAGTGGGAAGAGCTGACATGCACCATTTGGAGGCAACAGCAAAATTTTTGAATACATAATCTCTTTTTTTGTTTTACTTTTTTTTTATTTTGGTAACCAAAAAACCTCCCAACATAGATGTTCCCTCGGAATAGTTTTAAGCATATACTACAGCATTATTAACTATATGTGTGTTGTCATAAAAAACTCTGTGGAACTTTTTTATCTGACGTGACTAAAACTTGGTACTCATTTATCAACTCCTCGTCTCTTCCCACCACCTCCAGCTTCTGGCAACCACTATTCGACTTTCTGTTTCTATGACTTCAACTATTTTTGGTTCCTCACTTAAGTGGACCTTGGTCTCTTTGGGCAATTCTCTGTTATATCATAGCAAATAATATCAGCGTGCTCATTACATGTAGTTTCACTGTCTGTGGTGGGTATGATGGACGATTCGCTCAACCAGACTGCTTGCTAGTTGTACCTTCGTGAACACCGAAAAACCAAAACCAGGATTTTAGACATGCACAGGTGAGTTCTGGACGGGAGACAGAGGTTGTGTTCCCGGTGTTTGGGGCAAGTAAAGACATGGAGACGTAGGTTATTGTGCACTGAGGTATCAATGCCCAGTCATCAGCTTTGTGGGTATGGAAAGGCAACTGCACCTGGATCAGTCTTCAACATCAGTCGCCAACTTCACTGGTGTCAAGAAGCAGGCAGAGCAGTAAGGACGGAAGCTTCGAGTACTGGACTGTGGCTATGGCCCTTTGCTCTCCAACTCACTAATTCCAGCAGCCCCCCGGGGGGTCCCCAGCTCTCTGACCGTGGTAGAGGGGAGCTGCTTCCCTGGCAAGTCAGCTTAGCCATTCATTTTTTTTCTAGATCATCTTTCCTAGAGACTCAGCTTAGCACACATTCCTTTTAACCATCCCAGTGATTTTTTGCAAGCATCTGATTCTCAGTAGTAAGCCACTTTTCACTTAAAATTTCCGGAGTGGCTCTCACTGCACAAACTGCTCTTGGGCTGATCACAGCGCCTGAGAAAGGTGTAGCCTGTTTCAAATGGATTCCAACTTCAACGCCCCTTCCTCGGACCTCGGTTTCGTTTTAATTATTGCCAAGCAGAGATGGAATCTCATGATCAGTCATTTCAATGCTAGTCTCTCGGATTATTCTGACTGGATTACTGCAGCAAAATAAGAAACTAGTGTTTTAGTTTTTTTATTGTAATTTTAAAATACCATACTTATACCAGTATTTCACTTTAAAAAATATTCTGAATTCATAACATTCTGAATATTCATACCAATGAAACTAAAAATGTGATAGATTTTAAGCAGAAAAATATCTTACTTAAAAAATGTAAATTAGCGTGTGTATAAGTATTAAACACTAATTCTAATTCACATTTAACTATAAGATGATAACATTAATAGAAGAAGGTATTATTTTAAAAACATGCTACACGTATAAAATATATTTTAGACGTTAAAGATTTTTGGATGAAATACTCCTTCAGCTCCTTAAAAACATTCAACCTTAAAAAACAAAGTGCAATACTGTATACATAAAAATGTCAGATACTCTGTGAAAAAATACTTTAAACATCAGCTAACAATTCTGATTCTTGTAAGAATTTTGAGAAAATAGCATTATGTCAGTCTAAACATTATCCTCTAAAGCTTTCATTTTCAAATAATCTTATCTCTTCTCTTATAATTTTAAGGAAATTTTTTTGAAGACTTATATTTGGGGGAGGGGTCAGAGACTGAATCTTTATATTGAGAGTGAAATGTTCCTGGTTAAGGAAAGCACTCCTGGGTTTCTTTACTCTCATTGTGTATAGATGGAGATTTTGATTTAGAAATACCTGTATCAAATTTGATGTCATCCATATTTCTTTTACATTTTATTTGAAAAATCATCTAAGTAAAATAAAATTTGTTCTTTCAGAGAAACTTTGCGGGACCCTGATAATGGCTGCTTATTTAAACTCATATAGACTAGAACTTAGGTTGAATATCATTTTTGTTTTCACACACTTAATAACTCAGCCTTTTTTTTTTTTATAATTTTATTGAATCATAATTCTGTACATTGGTGCAATCATAGGGCACTATTCATATACATTCAGAAATGTTTTGATCGTACTGTTACAGTTAGCCTTCATGGCATTTTCTTGATCACTATATAAAGACATTGATAC
>CAUYON010143141.1:0-11367 GCA_963573935.1 Arctocebus calabarensis | reverse complement strand
AGAAAGAAAGAAAGAAAGAAAGAAAGAAAGAAAGAAAGAAAGAAAGAAAGAAAGAAAGAAAGAAAGAAAGAAAGAAAGAAAGAAAGAAAGAAAGAAAGAAAGAAAGAAAGAAAGAAACAAACATCCATAATCGAAAGAAAGAAAGAAAGAAAGAAAGAAAGAAAGAAAGAAAGAAAGAAAAGAACATCCATAATCGGAAGAAAGAAAGAAAAGAACATCCATAATCGGAGACAAGGCTCTACTCCCACAGTGGAAGTTAATAAGCTTTTATCCGTGGTAACTTTGGCACGTGGCACCAAAATGTCACACGCTCCTGTTATTGCCCTTCCAGGGATCTATCTATTCTACAGAGAATTAGGAACGCGGAGAGGCACCTCGACCGTCAATGCAGGTTTTATATACACCTGAAATAGTGAAAAGGGGAAGGGCTCAATTTCTATTGGGGGCCGGTTAAATGGATCACAGCCCTTTGTTCAAAGAAAATACCGTGCGGCCGGGTGAAAGACGGCAGCTATCTCCTTCCCTACAAAACTGTCCACCACCTAAGCCAAGTGAAAGCCAAAACTGTCCACAAACAACGCTTGCTACACTGCTTTTCAGACCAGGAGCCTGGGAGATGAGCCGCAGTAGTTAACTACCGCAGTAGGGCGGTGGGGGGGCGGGATCAAGGAAGAACTTTCATTTTCTTTTCTAAATACAGGCAGAAGGACAGTTACAAACATTTGCTTCTTTTTTTAATCGAGACAGAGTCTCAAGCTGTCGCCCTGGGTAAAGTGCCGTGGTCATAGCTCACAGCAACCTCCACCTCGGGCTCGAGATATCCTCTTGCCTCAGTTTATCTATTTTTATTTGAGACGGGGGTCTCGCGCTTGCTCAGGCTGGTCTCTAACCTGTGACCTCAGGCAATCTACCCCTTCTTAGCCTCCCAGAATGCTAGGATTATAGGCGTGAGCCACCAAGTCCGGCCTTAAACATTTATTCTTCATACAGGAAGGACTGATTGACTCTTCTGAAAGCCAAGTCTATGTTCATAAAATCAGCCCATTAATGGAACACCACTACAGCATGTAGAGCCGCCCGCTCAAGCCTGGGAGCATAAAGGGCAAAAACCGGAGGGAAGAGCAGAGTCCCGGGCGCCCGCCTCCCAATGCAGCTGCCCTGGGGCTCGATCCTTGGCTTCGCCAGTCGTGCACTCCCCACCCCTGGCCCTCTCGGTAGCATTCGCATAGGGTCTCTCAGTTTCTCTGCCCTGGGCTCCAGCCACGCTTCTCCTTGCACCTATTAGGTTCTTGGTACTGGAATAATTATTTTACTAAATTTCACGAAAGCCCAGCAAGGGAGGCTTTGGCCCAGCTAGATGAGGAGGGCCTCCGGATTGAGAAGACCGTCGCGCTGGGGATAAAGTCCGATTTGGGATTTGGGTTCTGGTGTCCGACTTGAGCCCAGTGTCGGATCCATCACTTCTTAGCTGTGTCACCCCGGGCAAGTTAATCATCTTTCACTTGACCCGGGCTCCTCTTCTGTAAAATGAGGTAGAGGCCTAATAGTATCAGCCAGATCGGAGTGCCATGAGGATTGTGGGGGGCCAAGCACAGTGCTAGGTGCATTTACCGGCACCTACTTAATGAGTGGCCCATTTTGCAGACAGGGAAACTGAGGCTCCCAGGATGAGTAATAATAGGCAAGGTGAGTAATCGTCCAGGGGTCCATATGGGCAGAGGCCGAGTTCCGTTTACCAGCGCGAGACTCAGTTTCCACTCCTCAGGGGCCCCACCGATGAATGCCCCGCCCAGACTCCCTGCCCCTTCCAGGCCCCGCCCCCGGTTCACCGCTCGCCGGGAGTCGCCCGCCCCCTCGCGCCGAGGCCCCGCCCGCTCAGCCAATCCGCTGCTGCCGGCGTCGAGTGCACTCGGCCTTGCCCGCGGCCCTCCTGTCCCTGGCACCCGCTCCCGGCTCGCTCACTCTGCCGCCGCCGCTGCCTCAGCCGCTGCTGCTGTCCCACCGCCGCATCCGCATCGCTGCTTCGGTAAAATTGGGCCCGGCCGCGCGCCGCGGGGAGGGCTGCGGGCGCCGCCCTGCGGGCTGCGGCGGGCCGGGGGCAGGGGGACGCGCGGGTGCTGCCGGGATCCGGACCGGGCTGGGGGACGCGGAGAGGAGCCCCAGCCTTCACCTTGGACCAGGAGTTCAGGGGAGCTCACAACTGGAGCGGGATGTTGGCTTTCCAGCCGCCGCAGTGGATTGGGTCTGGGGGTCCACCCGCAGGTCGATTTGCCAGCAGGAGGGCCCTGTGCGGCAGGGGGAGGGATGCTCGGCCCTTTGGCCTTGCCAGGACGCCTGTGGCTTGGGGCCAGTGGAGCCGCGGACTTCTTTTCCCCATTCCTCTGTTGGTCCGGGAGTGGATTGGGTCTGGGGGCCTGCCCCGGGGTTGGTCCGACTGCGGGCGAATACCCCAAGCTTTGGGAGGGATGTCATCTGCCCCAGGCTGGTAGATCCGCCGACCCCTTTCCCGGTGCCATCCCGCCCCACTCCTGGAGTTTGGGGGTCCGCCCAGGTGTCCGCCATTCCGCAGGCGGGTCTAGTGCGGCAGCAGGAGGGATGATCGGTCCTCGGGATTCGGCAGGGTTGTATCAAACCCATCTCAGCGCCCGCCCCCGCAGTGCAGCCGTCGGGACACGCCCTTGGCGTGGGGACTCCCGGCGCGGTCCGAGCCCTGCTGTGAGCAGGGTAGGGTACCAGGGCCAGTCTCAGGTTCTGAACGCCGCCCCTCCCCCCTTCTGACAGCTCTGGGTCAAGACCCAGGTGGGAACCGAGACTCTGCGGAAGGTGGTGCCTGACCAGAAGACTGCCCGGCCGCGGTGGGTGGGTGGCGCCACGTGACCAAGCCTCGGTGAACTTGACTTGGGAGTCCGACGGCGCGGTCAGGGCCACTCTGGGCAGCCCCTAGCTAAGAATTACTTATGTAGCCAGCCAGCAGCTGGTGTCCTTAGTTTTCTTGGGAAAGACTGTCGGTCAGTGTGTTTATAATGTAAATCGGTTCTTGGCTTTCCTTAAAACCGAAGAAAAACAAAAATGAAAGCGGATCTTTTTTCCAATTCTGATGATTTAAAAATCCCAGTAATTATTAGGTTAAATACGGAACAAACTCAGTATTCCCAACTAGAGACAGGCTTTCAGTTCTCTGCTCTATGTATTAAAATATTAAGAGCAGATTTTAGTGGGAAGCTGGTAACTTTGTAAGTTACTAAGAAAAATGTAAGTCAGTAATCAGATTAACCTTTTGAAACGTGTATCTCGTTACACCATTTTCTTCCACAGGCGTCCGGTTTCTGGTCATTCCAGATATTCAAGCATATTTATTTACTTATAAGCCACAAACCAAATGGATAAAAAATGGCTGAATAGCACTGGTCTTTAATTTATACCAGCAAGCATCCTCCCCCTTTCTACATTGTCTAAGGACACTAGGGCAACGTGAGCGGATCCTAGGTGTGAGGACTTGATGCTTGTGAGCACGCTATCCCTGTTGAGCTTGTGAGCATCTGGTTGTAAGTTGCTTTGGGGAAGCATCAGTAGAGTTGGTTCTTTGGATTAGTTTTGCCTTGGGTAGTAAGAGCCCAAGGACTCTTTTTTGCTTGTTAATTACTGGTTTTCTTCCTAGGAACCTTGCACTTGAACACTATATTTATGCTTGTTGAAATCAAAAGAAAAAAGGGCCAGGTTTAGGAGTGCACATACTTTGTATCAAAGTGGCAGAAACTGGCTTCATACACAGGCGAAAATAATCTTTCGAGTTTCTGCTAAAAACAGGCCGCCTAACCTGGAAGGGAAGGGAATTAGACTGGGTCCTTCCCTCGCTGCTGCCGCTCTTGGCCCACGCCCCGGCCCAGCGGTCACCGAGCGGTCAAGCTTGGGCTCTGGGGACTCCTGGGCAAAGGCCTGCGCTTACCCAACCTTGGCCCCGTGTGCTCATTCATAAAAACATAATTTTAATTCGGATTTGCAGAGAACCCCTTCCAGATGCGCCCTGGGCTCTTGAGCGCAGCTCCTGCGCTTCTAGTCTGCTGCATGTGGCATCTGTCATCAGACTTGCTTAGCTAACTGTCTCCAAGGCAGAGCACCGCAGGGCCCGGCTTTCCCACGGATAAGCGCGTTGCATTGCGCCCGCCGGCTGCATTGCGCTGGCTGTTGCTGGGGTGGCCGCAGCGACTCGCGCCAGCTCGCTCCGGAAGGTCTCTGTGGGCACGGCCGGTGGAACAGGATCTGGGCGCCCGGGACGCTCCAGCCCGGGGGCGGGGCTCCCCGCCGACCTTTCCCCTACTTTTCTCCGCCGTCACGTGACCCCGTGCAGGGGTGGGGGAAGGGGCGGAGCCGCGGTGGCCCGCGGCGCCCTTCCGAGTGCGCGGTCCAAGCCTGCAATCTGCGGAGGGAAGGTGGTGGCGGTGGGAGGCGGAAACAGGCGCCCGCTCAAGCCCACGGCTGCTTCTGCACTTTGATCGTTCGCATTTTTTCCTTTGTTGGAAAAAATGTTTAGTCACTCCGCATGGTTATTATTGGCAGGCTGGAGTTTATTGTTGGTGGAATCCTGAACTTAAATTCCGGAAGAATTGGTGCTTTGAGAATTAAAATGGTTGTCCCAGATCGTATGTTTTAAGCGTGTTGAAGAGATTCTCTCACAATTTAATGAGGACTTAACTGTTACAATGGCTACAATGGCTAATGCCAATCTCAAGCTTTTCTTCCGAGGACTTTTTTTTTTTTTTGTAATAAGTGGTACAAGCACACGGTGCAAAGTTAAACAGCAACACGCAGGGTAGTTAGCCTCACTTTCCTGCTCCAGATGCCACCAGTGCCAGTCACTTTGGTGATTTTGGAACTAGTCTAGGCTGTACAGCTTATGTATGTTTTTTAAAAATATATATTAGTTAATACGTGCAAAATATTTTTCAGCTTGTTGATTTCAAATATCTGTTGCCTTTTGTGAACTTCAGCTTTTACATGCTCACCCTTGCAAATATTGGGTGACCACTGGGTCCTCAGCAGGCCCTGGGCTGAGGCCAGATTGCCCTGTGTGGGTCAGGTGACTGCCTCAGTTCCGAGAAATGTCTACCTTTACCTTTCTCCCTGGTTTGTTTTTATGCCCAGGAACGTGTTTGGAAGTTAATAATGAAAGAAGTTGTGCAGCAGAATGAGGCATTGCCTCTCCAGAGTGTACTGCAGGGTAATTGTCACCTTGGAGGGTGGGGAAGTAGAGTGGCTCCCCCTCCCTTCCTGAGGGTCACAGGCTTAGTGGTTGGGAGCTATAGGTACAAAGGAAAGGAATAGTCCACACTTGTTGCTGGTGGTTTGTGGTCCCCATGATTGGAAACTGAGTTCATCCCATGCCTTGGGTCCCCATATGCAGTTCTTGCTACTTCTTTTTTTTTTTTTTTGTGGTTTTGGCCGGGGCTGGATATGAACCTGCCATCTCCAGCATATGGGGTCGGCGCCCTACTCCTTTGAGCCACAGGCGCCACCCTTCTTTTTTTTTTTGCTACTTCTTACCTAGATGTTGAACTTCCCTTCCTCTCCTTTCCTGTCATCTGTAGCAGGCATTCAGATACGTTTTGGAGGAATGATAGAATGTGCCAGGGACCATCTCCTGTTAATTGCTGCAGCCTCTGACATGGTGGGGTCCATTGTTGTAGGAGAATTGTGTACGTGAACCAGGAAGCCCAGGAAACTGGGGTGAGGGGCTTCCTCAAGGTACCTCCTTCATGTTATTATGGTCAAAAACTTGGGGCCTGGGTGGCGCCTGTGGCTCAGTGAGTAGGGCGCCAGTCCCATATACCAAGGGTGGTGGGTTCAAACTCGGCCCCGGACAAACTGCAACAAAAAATAGCTAGGCATTGTGGTGGGCCCACGTATGGGGCCAGTGCCCTACTCACTGAGCCAAAGGCACCGCCCATATAATTTTTTGTTTTTGTTTTTGTAGAGACAGAGTCTCACTTTATCGCCCTCAGTAGAGTACTGTGGCTTCACAGCTCACAGCTACCTCCAGCTCTTGGGCTTAGGAGTTTCTCTTGCCTCAGCCTCCCGAGTAGCTGGGACTACAGGCGCCTGCCACAACACCCAACTATTTTTTGTTGCAGTTTGGCCAGGGCTGGGTTTGAACCCCCTACCCTCGGTATATGGGGCTGGCACACTACTCAGTGAGCCACAGGGGCTGCCCACCTTCATCTGTATTAAGTAATACATGTTTGTGTTAAAAGCAAATACAAAATAACCTTACTTTTCAGAAATTGTCGAGTGGCACATATGGCTCAGTGAGTAGGGCGCCGGCCCCATATACAGAGAGTGACAGGTTCAAATCCACCCCAGCCAAACTGCAACAGCAACAAAAGAGACAGGCATTGTGGCACCTGTAGTCCCTGCCACTCAGGAGGCTGAGGCAAGAATATCCTAAGCCAAGAGCTGGAGATGGCTGTGAGCTGTGACAGCACGGTACTTGGCCGAGGGCAACAAAGTGAGACACTGTCTCTAGGAAAAAAAAAATTATCATGGTGGCCCCCATAGCTCAGTGGGTAGGGCACTGGCTACATATACAGAGGCTGGTGAGTTCGCACCCAGCCTGAGCCAACTAAAACAACAATGACACCTGCAAAAATTACAGTAAAAAACATAGCCAGGCGATGTGGCAGGTGCCTGTAGTGCCAGCTACTTGGTAGGCTGGGGCAAGAGAATCATGTAAGCCCAAGAGTTTCAGGTTTCTGTGACCTGTGACGCCATAGCACTCTACCCAGGGCAACAGCTTGAGACTGTCTCAGAAAGAAAAAAAAAGAAATTGTCATGCTATATAACTCAAAGTGACTTTTTTTTGGAGACAGTCTCACTCTGTCACCCTTGGTATAGTGCCACGGCATCACTGCTCATAGCAACCTCAAACTCTTGGGCTTAAGGGATTCTCTTGCCTCAGCCTCTGAAGTAGCTGGGACTACAGGGGCCTGCCACAAAGCCCAGCTCTTTTTAGAGATGGGGTCTCCCTCTGGCTCAGGCTGGTCTCGAACCTCAAAGTGATTATTTATTAAGGCATTTGTCAATGATTTTCCAAAAGTCCCCTCTTTTAGTGCCCTGAAAAAGATTTGATACACAGAGGTTTGGTTACTTGATTATTTTTTCAAACACACTCTGTGGTGAATTTTGAGGTCCACTTCTGTGGGCTCAAAATAGATACATCAGCAAATTGCTGAAAGTTAAATATCACAGACTAAGAAAATGCCATGAAGGCTATGTTAATCAGTTTGAGGGAAATATTTCAGATTATATATTAAACCAGGACATTGTACCCCATGATTGCATAATATACACAGCTAGGACTTAATTAAAAAAAAGAAAATATTAAGTGATCTGAAGGGAAAGATAGACTGTAATGCATTAATTGTAGGAGATTTTAATACTCTCAGCAATGAATACAGTGTCCTAACAGAAAATAAGTAAAATCTGTACTTGAACTATAATTTATAACAACCTAACAGACATATGTAACATTCCAGCCAATAATAAAGAATAGACATTCTCAAGTGCCCACAGAACATTATTCAGAATATATACATGTGTTTATATATATATATATATATATATATATGGCATATGTAGTAAGCCACAAAACAAGTCTCAACAAATTTCTTCAATCTCAATGAAATAAGACTAAAATCAGTTAGCAGAAAGAGTCAAAGAAAATTTATGAATTTCTACAATTTAAATAATATGATTTTGAGCAACCATTTATCTGTTATGATTTTTGTTATTTTCTCTCTTTTGCTAACTTTGGGCTTAGTTTTACCTTTTTTTAGTACCTTTAGGAATAATATTATATTGTGTATTTTAGAACAAGCATTTTTAGCTAATGTCTGAATTCTGTTAAAAAATTAAGGAAGAAATAATATTTGTCCTTTTAAAATTAGTCCAAAATATTTAATAGAAAGGAATATTTCCATTCTCATTTTATAAAGTCAGAATTACCCTGACACCAAAGCCAGACAAGGACTAGAAGAAAGGAAAATTACAAGCCATTATCTCTGGTGAACATTGATGTAAAAATTCTCAACAAAATACTAGCAAATCATATTCAACAGCATATTAAGAGGCTAATTCCCCATATTCAAGTGGGATATGTCTGGGATCTAAGGATGATTCAACGTACACAAATTCAATAAATTTGATTCACCATATAAAGAAAATGAAGGACAAAAACCACATGATCAACTGAAATGCAATAAAGAAACTTGACAAAATTTAATAGCTTTTCATGATAAAAACTCTCGCTAAGTGAGACATAGGAGAAATGCTTCACAACACAAAGCCATATGTGACTAGCTCATAACTGACCTCATACTCAACTGGTGAAAAGTTGCAAGCTTTTTCTCTAAGATCAGGAACAAGCCAAGGATACCCCCTCTCACCACTTCTATTCAACATAGTAGTAGACGTCCTGGCCATAGTGATTAGGTTAAAAAGCAGAAACAAGACATCTAAACAGGAAAGAAAAAAGTTAAGTTGCTTTTGTTCACTGATGGCACAATCTTTTAGAAAATTCTAAAGACTCCACCAATAAAACAGAACTAATAAATTCAGTAAAGTTTCAGGATACAAAATTTACCAAGATCAGTAGCATTTATATAGTTTAACAACCGACTATCTGAAAAGGAAAGAAAGATTTTCCATTTCTAAGAACTAATTTAACCAAGGTAGTGAAAGGTCTGTACAATGAAAAGTATGAAACAGTGATGAAGGAAATTGGAGACACAAATAAATGGAACAATATCAGGTGTTCATGGATTGGAAGATTTAATAATGTTAAAATTTCGGTAATACCCAAAGCAATCTAGATTCAATGCAATCCCTATCAACTCTTCACATAATTAGAACAAATTCTTGACCTTTGGGATCACAAAAGATTTCAAATAGCCAAAGCAATCCTGAGCAAGTATATTACAAAGCCAGTATTTGAGGCATGGTACCGGCATTAAAAACAGACTAATAGAACAGACTACAGAGTCTCAAAATAAACCTGGACTTTTTAGGTTCTGTTGATTTTGATGATGATGCCAAGATTACACTATGGGAAAGGGGCAGTCTCTTCAATAAATGGTGTTGGGAAAACGAAATCAACACACAAGAGTGAAATGAGATCCTTATCTCACATGGTACTTAAAAATCATCTCAAAGCAAGTGAATGTTTGAACAGAAGACCTGGAACTATAAAACTACTTAAAACAATGGATAAATGCCCCACAACATTTGTCTGGGCAATGATTTCTTGGCTATGACCCCAAAAGCTAGACAACAAAAGCAAATATAGACAAATGGGATCGTATTGAACTAAGAAGCTTCAGCACAGCAAAGGAAATAGATAAGAGTAAAGAGACAACATACAAAAATGGGAAAATGTTTGAAAATCATACATCTGATAAGGGGCTTAATATGTAAAATATAAAAGGAATTCAAATAACTAGTAAGAAAACCAATGATTACAAAATAGGCAAAGTACCCAAATAGCTATCTCTTAAAGGTGGACAAATAACCACCATATATAAAAAAATGCTCAACACCACTAATTATCAGGAAAATAAAAACTAAAACCACATAGACTATCACCTCACACCTGTTATGATGGTTACTATAAAAAGATGAAAAATAAAGGTTGGTGAGGGTATAAAGAAAAAGGAACTTTTGTACACCATTGGTGGGGATGTAAATATGTAAATTATTTTAGCCATTATGTAAATCTGCATGAAAATTCCTTAAAAACCAAAAATAGAACTGCCATATAAACCAGTAATCTCAGTACTATGTAGGTATCTAAAGGAATTGAAATTGGTATGTCAGAGATACCTGCATTCCCATGTTCCTTACAGCCTTTGGAATCTGCCTATCAACAGAGGAATGGATAAAGGAAATGTGTATATATATTTATAATGGAATACTATTCAGGCTTAAAGAATAACAAAGTTCTTTCACTGAATCAACGAGTGATTCTGAAGGATATTACACTAAGTGAAATGAACCAGGAACAGAAAGATAAATCCTGCATGATCTAATATGTGAGACCTAAAAACGTCAAATCCATAGAATGTGGTTACTCCGGATTGAGGAGGTGGGAAAGGGGAGATGTTTGTCATAGGGTACAAAGTTTCAGTCAGATATCAGGAATCAGTTATAGTGATCTATCGCACTGCATGGTGACTGTAGTTAATAATAATGTATTGCATACTTCAAAACAGCTCAAAGATTAGATTCTAAATGTTATCACTATAAAGAAATAAGTATGTGAGGTGACAGATGTTATTTAGCCTGGTTTAACTATTCCACCAGCTATATGTGTATCATAGTATCTTATTTTACTCCATAAGTACATAGTATACACAAGTGTTCTCAGTTTAAAATAAAACATTTGTTTAAGTTGCATTTTTTTAAAGGTTTCAAAATGTGCCGATGATAATGTGTTAGGAAGGGACTGGGAATAGATTCTGAAACAGCACATGTAGAATGTGCTACATTTTTACTTTGTGTTCTGTATGCTGGTTGCTGTTTCCCCTTGTGAACATATCTTAGAAGAATCTTCACTAGTCTTTGAAATAGCTTCTCAAGGTCATTTTAAGTACTCTTCACGTGGTTGATGTGGATAGAGGGCAGATGTGAGGCTGGTGGAAGCCTACTGGTATCTGCCTGAAGTTAATAAAGCAATGTTGGAGCCAAGTACAGGTCACGTAACTTTGTATTTTATGACTGCATACTGAAATGTGGTTAAGTGGGCTTGTCTCTTAAGGCACATGCTGACTTTAAAAGTATTTGTCTTGTATCCTTGTGCCTTTTTTTCCTTAAGAGTCCTGCCCGCATTCTCTGTGGCACTGCAAACAAGGATATAAAGTAAGAGTTGTGCTATGCGCTTCTCTTACACTTGGCAGCAATGAAGTTCATCTGATGAGAAGATTCCTTCCCTGAACTGGGTGATCAGCTGTTTTGCTTCTGGTCCTTCACACTGTCCACTTTTTGATTCCTGTTTCATTTACTTTGCTGAGAATCTATTGGTTCCTGCAGTTGCTTTCGTAAGAGTTTTTTTGGGATTCATTGAGGGTACAAGAAACCAAGTTACACTGGTTGCATTTGTTGGGTAAAGACCCTCTTACAATCGTGTTTTGCCCCCCAAAGGTGTGGTACACACCAAGACCCCACGACCCCACCCCCCTCGCTCCTTCCCTCTCTCTGCTCTTCCTTTCCCCACCCCTCCCTCATTCTTCCTCTCTCTGCTCTCCCCTTCCCTCACCCCCACCATGTCAATAATTGTCATTAATTGTCCTCATATCAAACTTGAGTACATGGGATTCATGC
>CAUYON010143140.1:0-10037 GCA_963573935.1 Arctocebus calabarensis | reverse complement strand
CCCTAGTAGCTGGGACTACAGGCGCCCACCACAGCGCCCGGCTATTTTTTTGTTTTTGCAGTTCGGCCGAGGCCGGGCTTGAACCCGCCACCTTCGGTATATGGGGCCGGCGCCCTGCTCGCTGAGCCACAGGAGCCGCCCGGTAACTGGTTTCTACTGTGGCAAGTACCACTTCCTCCTTTAGTCAATTTACTTACCTTCTCTTATTTTCTATAACAATAATAATTTAATTTGCCTGGCATCTTACAAAGTTTGCAGTGCACCTCCATATATACTCATTTGGTCAATCAGCCAGAATTTAATGAGAATATACTAGGTGTCCAGACTGTGCTAGACATTTTAAAGGATATAGAACAAGTACAAATGATCCCTGCCCCTGTGAGGCTTATGGTCTAGTGGCAGAAGAGGGTGGCAGAGAGGTAGGAGCAATTCTCTTCTATGATGATATGTCAATCAGATAACAAATTAGTAAATGAGTCAGGCAATGTGTAGTGGCAAATACTGAGCTAGGAGTCAAAAGGCCAGGAATTCAGGTAGCTAGAGAATTTACTAGCTAAATGATCTGGAGCAAGTTCTTTGGTGCTCAGTATTTAGTTTCTTCATATATAAAAGGAAAAGGATCTGAGGCTAGGCACAGTGGTTCATGCCTGTTATACTAGCACTCTGGGAGGCCCAGGCAGGTGGAGTGCCTGAGTTCACAGCCTGAGGTAGAGTGAGACACCATCACTAAAAGTAGACAGGCATTGTAGTAGGCACCTGTAGTCCCAGCTACTCAGGAGGCTGAGGCAAAAGGATCACTTGAGCCCAAGAGTTAGAGGTTGCTGTGAGCTATAATACTACAGCATTCTACTGAGGGCAACAAAGTAAGACTCTGTCTCAAAAGAAAAAAAAAAAAGGAAAAGGATCCAGCCTGGGCAACATAGCAAGACCCCATCTCTACAAAAAATAAAAGATATGGCTGAGTGTAGTGGCTCACACCTGTAATCTTACCACTGAGGATCACTTGAGGCCAGGAATTTGAGTCCAGCCTGAGCAAGATAGTGAGACACCATCTCTTAAAAAAAAATTAGCAGTGCATGGTGGCATGTGCCTGTAGTCCCAGCTGCTGGGGAGGCTGAGCAGGAGGATCACTTGAGCCCTGAATTTGAGGTTGCAGTGAGCTAAAATGATGCTATTGCACTCTAGCCAAGGTGACAGAATGTGACTTTATTTAAAAAACAAATGAGACTGAGGATGACATTATGCATAATGATCACCTGTCCGGGCAGTGAGGATTAAACTAGATAATAGGAGAGCAAAGGACCTGAAAATGGAAGTTCTTGGAAAAAAATATTTTATTATGTGCTGAAAAGCAAAGAGCAGTTTGCATGGTATAGTCAAAAGATCCTTCATGGAAGAGATGGTTCTTGTATAGGTCTTTGAAGGATGGTGTGGGTTTGCAAAAGTGGAGGAGAAGACAGAACCTCTCATGAGCAAAGCCTCTGGGACTGGACTGTGAACCTGACTTAGGGCTTCCAGCTGTTGTTTATGGACAGTCCCTTTACTCTCTTATTACTTTGCTTGGTCACCTACTCCTTTTCCCTTTCATCAAACTGGTATCTATTGAACTCTGCTGGATGCCTCAGTTTAATTTTCTATCAGGATATGTGAGATATACCCCATCCCACCCAGGGATCTCCTGAAGATATAGTAAAGCAAGCCAGAGAATTACAATGTCTTGACAACACTGCTCAGGGCATGGGCTACTTCTCTTCAGTTCCAGAGCTCACTAGGCTGCCCCTACTCTCATGGTTTCTCTGCTTATCTGTCCCTGCCCTAGCTGGAAGCCTGTGGCCGAATACATTGACCAGCAGTTTGAGCAGTATTTCCGAGATGAGAGTGGCCTGAACCGAAAGAACATCCAGGACAACAGAGTGCACTGCTGCCTGTACTTCATCTCACCCTTCGGCCACGGGTATGATCCAAGCCTGAGGCTCCTGGCACCACCGGGTGCTACTAAGGGAACAGACCAACAGCACCAAGGGCAGGGCTGCCACTAACAGGTGGTCACAGATTCCTGTTCCCCAGGCTCCGGCCATTGGATGTTGAATTCATGAAGGCCCTGCATCAGCGGGTCAACATCGTGCCTATCCTGGCTAAGGCAGACACACTAACACCTCCTGAAGTGGACCGCAAGAAACGCAAAGTGAGGGAAGCTGGTGGTGGGAGGGGATCAGGAGGGCTTCTAGAAAGGACGGAGTCCCCAAAACTGTGGACCTCTCATCTGTTTGCCAGATCCGGGAGGAGATTGAGCACTTTGGAATCAAGATCTATCAGTTCCCAGACTGTGACTCTGATGAAGATGAGGACTTCAAATTACAGGACCAAGCCCTAAAGGTGGGGCCATCTTGTGTCTTCTGGGAGAAGAGGGGAGTAAGATTCTATATAAGGGCAGGCTGTTGGGGTGGGAGAGGGTCCTGGCTTCCTAGAATGAAGCAGAAAAGATGAAAATACAGGTGGGAAAAAATAGGTGAGAATGAGGGGTATTGACAGGTACCCCTAACTTCTTCTAGGAAAGCATCCCATTTGCAGTAATTGGCAGCAACACTGTTGTAGAGGCCAGAGGGCGGCGAGTTCGGGGTCGACTTTACCCCTGGGGCATTGTGGAAGGTAAAGCATTGAGTTTGTGACCAGGGTATCTCATTGCCCCCAGTGGCTTTCCACTACTATGCTCTGGCTGACCCCTAGCCTTGCTATGCAGTGGAAAACCCAGGGCACTGCGACTTTGTGAAGCTGAGGACAATGCTGGTGCGTACCCACATGCAGGACCTGAAGGATGTGACACGCGAGACACATTATGAGAACTACCGGGCACAGTGCATCCAGAGCATGACTCGTTTGGTGGTGAAGGAAAGGAATCGCAAGTATGACCAAAAGCCAGGACAAAGCTGGCAGGGGGCATCCCAAGTGCAGTCTTGGGTGAGACCAAGCCCTTACCTTGTTCTTCTACAGGTCCTGGGCTCAATCTAAGTGGGTACTGGGGTCCTCATAACCTTACCAATCTTCCTTTTCCCTTCCCCTTAGCAAACTGACTCGAGAGAGTGGTACTGACTTCCCTATCCCTGCTGTCCCACCAGGGACGGATCCAGAAACTGAGAAGCTTATCCGAGAGAAAGATGAGGAGGTGAGGGCAGTATCTAGGAGGTTTCACATTTGGTCATAAACTTTAGTATTTCTTGGTTTGGGAATTAGAAAGATGTCACCAAGGGTGACATGGCTCAGGATGCAAATCTGTGTCCTAGATTGGTCATTTGGTTGTTCTGCCCAGAGTCTCCCTCACATTTCAGAGCTCCCCCAGCCCTGGCTCAAGGGCTTAGAAAGAACTTGGGAGCACTTCCCCAATTTTATATAATATGAGACTCTCCAAAGGCCCCTATTGTGATGCATGTGCCTATTCCAGCTGCGGCGGATGCAGGAGATGCTACACAAAATCCAAAGACAGATGAAAGAGACTTGTTAACTGGCTTTTAGCACTGGATATTTAAATCTCCTCTTCTTCCTATCTGTGCCGGCCCCTCCCAGCACCAGCTCCACTCAGGCCCCTGCAGCTACTGCCACTTCGCCTTACATCCTTGCTGACTCCCCAGAGACTCAGAGGAAATAAAGTTTAATAAATCTATAGGTGGCTTTTGGTGTCACTGTCTGTGTCTTTACCATCTCCTGGAGACCAAGATCCTAGGACCCAGTTTTGAAAAGCTGATGGAGGAGGATGTTGGTTTCTGGGTTTTTTATTTTATTTTATTTTATTTTTTTGTAGAGACAGTGTCACTTTATCGCCCGTGGTAGAGTGCCATGGCGTCACACAGCTCACAGCAACCTACAACTCCTGGGCTTAGGCGATTCTCTTGCCTCAGCCTCCCGAGTAGCTGGGACTACAGGCGCCCACCACAACACCCGGCTATTTTTCTGTTTTGCAGCTTGGCCGAGGCTGGGTTTGAACCCTCCACCTTTGGTATATGGGGCCGGCGCCCTACTCACTGAGCCACAGGCGCCGCCAGGTTTCTGGGTTTTAATAGGAAGGGGAGAGTGGGGTAAAACTTCTTCTCCCAACAGAGAGTTTGGAATCCAGCCTGGTGTCTTCATCTTATTGATGAACATATCTATACTGCCTCTATTCTCTGATGTGGGCCTCTCTCCATCTTTCCCAAATATAGTAACTTCAGTTGTGTAGCAGTTTTGGATCTGATATCTTTCATTGGGAAAACACAAGGTATTAACTTCATGTGACCTCCTGACTTCCTGTTTCCACTGATCTGGGAAAAGTACGTGGAATTAAACTTTATGCTCTAGGAAGTCTGTGGTAGAGTACTGAACAAGTACTGAAGCTACTGTAATCACTAAACACTATAGTAAATGCTGGGAATGAATAAAAACAAAATCATTGGCTTGGCCCCTGTAGCACAGTGGTTATGGCACCAGCCACATGCACTAACACTGGCAGGTTCGAACCCGGCCCCGAGCCAGCTAAACAACGACAACTGCAACAAAAAATAGCTGGGCGTTGTGGCGGGCGCCTGTAGTCCCAGCTACCTGGAAGGCTTAGGCAAGAGAATCGCTTAAGCCCAAGAGTTTGAGGTTGCTTTGAGCTGTGACGCTACGGCACTCTACTGAGGGTGACAGTGAGCTTTTGTCTCAGAAAAAAAAATCATTTGAAGGAGTTCCTTATTGAATTAAATACTTAACTAAGAATCTGCTGGCTGAAGACTCGGATCCATAGCTTGGAGTTAAAGTAGTGAACACAGGCAAGGTCTCCCCCTTCCTGGAACTTACTTACTGTACTAACAAAGTTCCAATGCTCTATAAACAGACTCGTGAGGACACTTTAGCCCCGGGCTTTGGTATTAAAAAAGCTCAGGCCCACTCTAGACCTGAGAATCAGTTGAGAACCTGAATCAACAGTTTTCCATTTCTGTCAGGTTGGTGGTGTCGTGGGGCCAAGGCGACCTCCAGCGGCCACCCTCCGTCCTGTCGCTTGTTCCAGGTCCCTGGGGGAGATAGGAAGGGGCGGCGAACCGAGTCCCAGAGAGAGTCCTGTTTCCCCCTCCCTTTACAGATCAGGCTTCTAGTAGCTAGTAGCAGTCTCAGATCCAGGTCCTGGCCCCAGGTATTTCTCGGACGCCAGATTTTTATTCAGGACTGGCGGCACAGCGCAGGTCATAAAGAACGGCAGGGTCGTTCGCCGATAGATAAAAAGAGCGGGTTGGAGGAACCTATTAAGATACAAAAAAGGGGAAATCTGCGTCGCCCAGTTGGAGAAAACCAGGACTGCGCTCCAGACCTAGCCCTCTGCCCTTCCCTGGCCTGCAGGTTTTTCTCGCGTGGTGCCTTTGAGACAGAATGACCGCAGCGAAATCAAAACGTGAATGCATAAATTGAGGTAACACTGGGGATCTATTTGCGAGCTACCCCAGGGCGGGGTCATTACAGGAAGTAGCTGTAAGTCTTGTGCCCCTGCAATGCCCCGCCTCCAATTGCGCTACCAGTAGGCGACAGGCCGCTCCCACTTCCGGTCCCCTGGAGCCGTAGCCAGCAGTTCCCTGTTTACTGCTCCCATTGGCTACCGCAGGGACGCGCTGTGATTTCTCATTGGTCGCGTCTCCTCCCGGCGTCGCACCTCCTTTTCTCTAGATACGGACTCGTCTTCTGGCATCCGATAGGCTAAAGGCTGAGAGGGCGTCTGCCCTACTCGACCAATGAGCGGTATGGAGAGTGAGGGCGGTGGCTGCGTAGTGGGTGGTAGGGCGGGACTTGGTGTGGCCATTGGCCAGGGCGGGCACAGGCCAGAGAAACGATTGGCTGGGGAGAAGGGCACCGTGGTGGGGTCGGAGTTGCGCGGCTTCAGCAGCTGCGGGAGACGGAAGTGGCGAGAGCGCGGCCTCGGAGGGTCGGGCGGACGCCGCCTGGGTGAGTCACTGTGCCCCGTGCACTGCCAGCCTGGGAACCTCAACGACTGCATCTTGCCCGGCCCCCGCCCCGGCCCCCACCAGGTTTCCCGAGTCCCGCCTTCTGTCATTCGGGGCTCCGCCTCCGAGTCTTTAGGCTCCGCCCCTAGAACCTGGGCACCTGGGCTCCCTTGTCAGCCTGGCCCGCCCCCACGGACCCCCACCCTCCCGCCGATCGGATCTCTTAGGTCCGGAAACCCTGGGCTTCCCAGGACTGGTCCTGTCCCTCCTTCTCTCCATTTTCCTGGGGCTGCGTGCCAGCGAGCGGTGAGGCAGCACCTCTGGCTTGCTTCTTGTGGGCTCCCCCATGAGGGAGGGTGGCTTGGGGAAGAGGGTACTGTGAACAGGGAGGCATGCGGAGCCACAGATGAAGGACTCTTCTGCACTGCTCCTGAGCGTAGCAGGCATGAAAGAAAGTGTCAGTGAAACCTGGGCCTGGCTCCCTATGTGGTCTTAGGAAGCTGCATCCCGAAATCTTTTACTTGGGCTCATTTGAAAGATGCTGACAACAAGGCCTAGGATGGCTGATTGTGTTCCTGTTGTGTGGGCTCCTCCCCATAACCTCCGCCCCACTTGGTGTCAAGTATGCTCAGCAGGACCTGTCCAGCCTTGCTGCCCTCTGATCACAGGTTGTAGTCCGCTCCCTCTTGTCCTCTGGACTCTGCCCCCAGTAAAAAGTTCAGGTGGATGCTCCCAGACTCAGAGACTGGCAGAGCGTTCCTGTGGATTCAGGCCCTCAAATAGGACCAAAAATGAATTCCAGTTGGGTAGCCTTTGTCTCTTCAGTGTTGGCAGTTCTGCTTTCACACAAAGAATAGGGTTTAGAGTGTTCTACTTCTCCTTCTGAGTCTGGGAATCAGGACTCTTAAGTTTTGTGGAATACTCTTGGATGACACTCACTCCTGCATTAGAACTTTGTGGCTGACATCATGCCCTGCAGGATCACTTGTTGCTTTCTCCCCACATAGCTCCCATTGCCTCTCTCTGGCCTGGTGACCTGTGGAGAGACTGGATTCTCTGTGATAGAGAAGAATAAGAGCTGTAGAGAAGTTCAGGGGTAGATGTGTGTCGTTTGTTGATTCCATGGTGATGAAAATGGTGTTCTTTACTCTTATGTTCCTCTGTCTCCTTATAGTGAGAAGCAGGCAGCCAGGACCCTCACCACGGTAGAATGGTGAGTACTCTCCCTTTCCTAGACCAATGTATATTTCTGTGATCTTTGTGCCTTTCTCAGTGAAGCTGCCTCACCTCTCGAGCTTCAGCCTACTCTGTTCAGCTCCTAAACTGGTTTGTCTGCCCTGGAGATAAAATAGAGTTTCTTTTGATTGCAAAACATCAGCCAGCGTACAGCACTGGGAGCCTCTAGAAGTCTTTTTTCTGCATGTGCTATGCCACACCTTCCTCACACTTCCTACACACCACTGGCTTTCTTAGATCTTCATAACAGCAATCCTCTTGGGTTTTTTGGGGGGGTGGGTGGGAACAATGTCTCTGGAAGAATCACTATGTCCTGGTCTAAAAATCAGGGGTTCTTTATCTCAGGATCCTGAGCTTATCGTGGGTCCTTTGAATGTTGTAGGTGTTGTACCAGCAGTAACTCCACAAAAACTGTGGGGCTTTCTCCAGTTCCAAGGTCCTGCTTCTGTTAAGCCAATGCAGGCAGCAGCTGACTGACTACCAAGATAACATCTTCAGAATGCTCAGAATATCAATAGAGGTGGTTTATAATAATCCTGTAAATTTTCCATTAACCTGTAACTGCCTTTCTCTCATCCCAAGTTCAGGGAACCCCTTAACTCTTGAAAGGTAGGTGGAAGAAGCAGTGAGCTAAGAAAGGAGTAGAGAGATTCAGGCCCTGGCCCAGACCAGATCCTTAACCTGGCTGCATCTTTTCAATTTCTTTCAGGTGTCCCCTATGCTTAAAGACAGGTTAAAGAATTCAATTGATCATAGGATTTCCTCCCTTTCTTCCACAGACTTGTGGATCTATGGTGTGTACTGTATTGGTTCATTCCTTTCTCAGAAACCCTGCTAGTCTTTGCCCCCACCAACTGGTTTGGATGTACTGCAGGCTGGGGGGCCCCTCCTCACTCTGTAGGAAGGCCACAGTCCTCTCTTTTTCTCTTCTGGAAAACCCTGAAAAGAGCATGGGCTTCAGAGCTAGCCTTATGTAATTTCAAATGCTAGGACCACCACTTAGGTAAAGTGCATACTTTCTCTCTAAGCTGGAGTCTCATCAGTAAAACAAGAGAAGGCTTACTTCAAAGGGGGAGTTCAATCGTTTTAGTGAGATGATGTTTGAAACTGCCTGGCTCATGCTATATGCTTAATAAAAAAAGTCATGTTTTCTCTCATTTCTCCTCTCTCCCAAAACAAAGCAAAAGCCCTGGTTTCTGAAAGTTACCAAGCACAGGAAGTTTGGGGGTCCAGCCAGTTTTATCTGGGACTCTAGGTGACATTTTGAGCCCCTTAGCTTTACTTCTTATTCCTTAGCCCTCTACCCAACTTCCCGCCTCCCCCACCCTTGGGTTTCAAGTTTTGTTTTTGTATAGCTTCTGTGATCCATACTTCCAGCTCTTCTCTTTCCCATATTAAGACAATCTTTCTCCCCTAAGAAGGAGGAGGGTTGGTCAGGGGTTTGGGAAGAAAAAACTCAAGAGGATTTCCAGTTTAGGAGTTTGTAAAGACTAACCCAGCACCAGGCTAGTATCCATTCTAAGGGTCAAAAAGGATTTAGTGAAATCAGGCGATTAAAGGACACTGATGGGCAGGGGTACGGTAGGTAGTGGTTTTAGAGTCAGGAGGAAGAGTGAAACTGGAAAGGGTCTGAGGTGGAGGTAGGTTATTTCCAGTTTGGGATGCAGAGTAAATGCTGGGGGAACTCAGAGGAAGGGAGCGCATAGGGATGGTTGTGTGAGAAGACTGGGTGAGGGTGGCTTACCTGGGAAGAGGGAAACGAAAAGATGTAGGCGGTCTTGCCTTCTGCTCCCTTGCGGTCTGAGGGAGATCCCACAGCCCAGACTCCCGAAAGCCCCTAGATGTCCCGGGGTTGCCCTTCTGCGCCGCCCGGGGGCTGCGGGAAGGAGGAGCTTGGGCTTGTGGGCGGAGCCCCTCAGAACCTCCCCGCCCCTGCCTCCCTTCCCGCCTCTGCCTCCGCCTTCCAGCCGCGGCCCCGGGCTCTCCTCTCGCCTGGATCCCCTCCCTTCCGCGCTCGTGCCGAAGGGCGGAGCTGGGCCCGCTCCATTGTGGAGAGGAGGGGAGAGGCGCGAGGTAGCGGTGCCGAGGCCCCGCCACCAGCGCGCTCGACTCCTGGCCGCCGCGGCTGCACCTGGCTAGCCCCGCAGCCGGGATGCGGCGGGCGCCCGGTGCTGGCGGCAGCGCAGCGGCTCCGGGGACATGTGCGCTGGCCCAGACCGCCCGCGACCATGAGCCTGACCGCCCGCGTCTCCTGCTCCATGCTTAGCTGCTTCGTAAGTGCCAACCCCACCTGCGGGATACCAGGGGGCCCAACGGTTGCTGCGCCCTCAGCGGCGTATAGGAGCAGCCCTTGAGATACCAAATTTCAGCCCATCCCCCTCCCCAGGTTGCCTGGCCCAGCCCCGAACGTTTGGAGGCAGGAGAGGAGGGTTAACCCTTTTCTTTCTTGGACTTGCTTCGATCTCCTGGGTGCTGGGGGTTGTCGACAGCCTGGGATGGAAATTCTGTGGCTCATCTTAGCCCCGCAGCGACTGCCCTTGACTGCAGATCCCTAGGCCCCGCCCTGCAGGGGTACATCCCTTTACCTCCGCCTCTCCATCTTGGTCCCACCCGCTGCATCCTTGCTTGGGGATGTGGGATGTGGCTAGGAGGCTGTATGGATGTTAGGGGGCTGGTCGGGGAGCATTGGATGTCTGTGAGCTGTCTCCCAGGCTTCAGTCTCTACTCCCTTCCACCATTCCGTCCCTCACCTGACATGCCAGTCTGTTCTCCTTCACTGTCCCCCAGACCGCCTCTCTTTTCTCCATCTTCCCTGCCTCTGCAGGGCTCTGTACCTCTGCATCATTCCTACTCCTCCCC
>CAUYON010143138.1:0-15661 GCA_963573935.1 Arctocebus calabarensis | reverse complement strand
TCCTATGCCTAGGTCAATTTCTTGTGAATTTCCTAGGCCTCAATTCCATGAATGGACTGTATCCATTCATTGATACATTCATTCACCTTGCCCCTGGTGGAAGCGACTGTATTCATTCATTTCCTGGCCAGGGAACCCAATGCACCTATGTATACCTTGAGACTAAAGGCCTAAAGGAGGAGATGGGGAAAGACTGGGAGAGAAATGGAGAGAGCTTCTCTCTCCCCACTGGAGTTCTCTCCCTCTACCAGGAACTTTAGTGTTTTCTGTATTCTTTTCTGTGAATAGATTCTGTCTTACCACTGGGGGGTGAGGGGAAATAATGTAATGAAGAATAATAAAATACATGTTAATTGAAAAAAAAAAGACTTAAAATCACAAGGTTGTTACAAAGACTAATTAAATAACATACATGATATAATGAAGTCATTGAAAAAGAAGACTTAGCTACTTATGAATAGTACCATATTGAGGCATGTGTTTGTGTTTGGGTAGATACCAGTTTTGGTAGGATGTAAGCTGCACTGGCAGAGAAAGACTATTGAGCTCTGGGTGGGCTGAACCCTGATTTAATATTCTTTTATCCAGGAACATAAGTTCTTTCTACCTTTGTAACATGATTCCAACTTTCCCACCTTGTTGCTCCAGAGTATTTCTGGAAGTGACCTCCTTCCCTTTGGACCAGTGACCAGTTTCCTCAACCCCTGCTTTTTCTTCAACTCATTTCTTTAATGTGTCTCTCCTGCTTTCCACAAGTAGACCCCACCCAACCTTACCCACCATCTCCCCAAGGATTACTTGGGGACTATAGCTCTGCTCTCTTGCCTCCCCTCCACATCATGGCCCAATTGCTCTCCCTTAGTGCCTACTTTTCCTCCGAGATGTCATGACACAATGCCTGGCTACTTTGGGAAAACACATGTGATAAGTGGTTCTGAAATGTTCCCCCTGGAGACTCCTTTGCTGTCAGGGGAGTGGTGTGTGGCAGAGAATCTAGGCATAAGAGTGAAAATGATGGTACCTTCCCAAGGGTGCTCTGGAAAGCCAGGGAGGACTGTGGCGTTTTCTTTGTCAACATGTCTCTTCCTACAGTAATCCCAGGGACTCTTTTCATCCCAGGGTTTTATTCCAAATGGAATGTTAAGAGGGTTCAGATGCTGAGAGACTGAGAGACGGTCAGGGAGATGGGGGTGGGGAGAGGTGTGAGCTTGTCCAGATCTGTGGCTTTGCCAGGACTGTTTTTAAGTTGACACAGTGTTAAATAAAAAGCCCTTTGCTTTGATCTCAGGGACTTCCTGGGTAGACTGTCTGATTAGATAAAGATCACAATCCCCCCACCCCATTCTTTAGGAAGTAATCTAAGCTTTGCAGCTATTCCTTGTCTTATGTTCCTGTCTCCTTCTCAAAGTCTGTCTCTGTCTTTTTGGGTCCCTCCCTGGGTCTTGGATTTTCCTTCTGTTTGAGCAGGAGAAGGGAGCCTAAGAAAGTAGGATATTTCTTCTTTGTAATTCTTCTTCAGTTGTTTAGAAACAAAGCAAAAACTTTGTTTGAGAGCCTCATATGGACCTCGTCTGTTCCTGGGCATCAAAGGGAATTGATCTCTGTTTGCAACATGGTCAGCTGCTGAGATGCTATGAAGCAAGTGAGTTGGCAGGTGGAGGATTTGGAGAGAGAAATACAGTCAGAGCCTGCACTGGGTCCTTCAGCCAAGAAAACAGGGTGGGGTGTGTGTCTCTTCCTTTAGAGCAGTGTGTAACTCTTTAAGTTAGGTCTGGACACCCAGGAGCTGCATTACAAACTGTCTTTGATGATGATAAACTGACTCACTCTTAGGAATGGGGCAATTTTAAGAAATGTTTAACCCTAAAGAGCTGCCAAATTGGAAACCATCTAGGCTAAGTTGCAGCTTCTCTGCCCTATTAAGGAGGAGAATCTCTTTATGACATTATAATATGACTTTGCAAAAGGGTGTTTATACTTTTAATATTTTGTTTTATTTAACACCCTGTGCCAATCACTATTCCAAGCGATTCACAATTTACATAATATAAACATGAAGTCATTAATCTTTCATAATATCCCCAGGAGTAACAGTATCATTACTAACCATATTTTACAAAGGAAGAAACTAAGGCACAGAGAAGCTAAGTAACTTGCTCAAGATCACACAGCGAGCATGTGGCCAACGGGAGATTCAAATTAGCCCAAGGAACTGTACTGCTTCTCCCTGTTCTGTACATACTTAGAAATTCACTAAGAAAATACACATGGAAAGAAAAGATGTGAATTCAAAATAGTCATGTATTTATGTGAGAGGCAATTGAATGTAGCAGCTCATTCATCAGGTTCACAAACATGTCTTTGAGAGCCCACTGTGTATGCCAGGCCCTGGGCTGGGTGCTTGGGATCGAGTGGTAAAGAAAACACACCAAGGAGCTTTGCTCAGACTGAGATATCCAGGCAACAGACCAGGGCTGAGAGGGTTTTAGATGCTTATGGGGCCAGAATTCTGGACCTCCCTAGAGCATTTTTCCCCTTGGCTCAAGCTGCAATCACCACTTACCTAGAAAGAAAAAGTCCTGTCTGAAGCTTTGGGTCTGACCACATTTGACTTAAAAATTTTGACTACAATTGCCAAGTCAAGACTCATATGATTTAGGCCCTCATAGAAGAAACTACTACTCTTATTTCCAGAACCTTGTTTGGTGTCATAAAATTCTAATTTTTACATGGTTATCCCAGCAAAGCTAGATGTGGCCATATTACTAAGCTCTGCAATGGGATGCAAAAAGAAAATGCTGCTTTAATTTCTGGGAGGTCCTTTTCCCACTCCTTTTTCTTTTTTGCTTGCTTGAATATGAATGTGATGGCTGGAGCTTGGGCAGTCATCTTATCCCATGAAGTGGAATTGCTTAAAGAGAAATATGGAACAGTGAAATTAAAGGAACCCAGATGCTGTACCTACCTGGGAGGGAGTATCAATCTCTAGACTTTTCAGGAGGGAGTAATAAACTTCTATCTTACTTAATCCATAATTAACTGTTTTTCTCACACCTACTATAGCCAAACCTAATTCTAATTGATAACGGCATTCCATTTTTTTAGTAGAATTTGATATAGTGTTATTAATTTGGGTGGGTGTTTCTAAAACCACTTAATATTTGTTGAATACACTTCCTTGCTCTTTAAGTTAGGCATGGTTAAATTCTCTTTCTTTCAGCCTTGAGCCCTGCTGGTCTGAGCAGAGTCTAATTCTGTTTGAGTCTAATTCTGCCCTTGGGTTTGTAAGCCCAATACGATGCCAATGGTTATGATTAACATACCTCCTCAGACAAAAAGTTCATCCACCACACAGGACTGTGCTGATGGTGTCTGAACTCTCTGCAATTCAGGAATTATTTTGCCCAACTCAGACTCTACCGCACTTTCAATGGATTCAAATCTTAATTCCCAGGAAAAGGACAACGTGCTGGGCTCTTCTAGGGCCTATGAGCCCCCCAGCAGTGCTGTGGGTGGGAGTGGGGCTCTCACTACAGGGCATGGTTAATGGAGCCAATGGTCTGAGTTACTGGTCACTTCCCACAGGAAGGGAGCCTGGGGTCCCTTTGTCCAGAACACCACCTGACCTGCTGCCCCCAGCCTGTGACTCCAGGGTCTGAGGCTCCCTCCTGGAACAGGCTGGGCAGACTCTTAGGTGGGGTTTTCAGAATTGCCGTCCTTTCTGGGTGGTGCCTGTGGTGCTGGCCTCCTCCCTGCTTGCTAGCAGAGCTCTGCCTTCTGTTGGGCCTGTGTGTTCAGAGCACTTCCTTCCTTCTACCAGGCCCTTCTGCTGCTGCTGCCCTAGAGATGAGAAGGTCACCTGGGTGGTCTTGTGATACAGGGTTCCCCCATTCAAGGCTGGACAGGGGACCCCAGTTTCCTAAGCCTAGGCAATTTCATGAAGGCAACACCCTGTTATTTTGTCCCTGAGCTGGAGGGGCTGTATCCATTCATTTGTTACTACCCTCGTTAACATTGAAAAGATGTCTCCCATCTACCAAGTCCTGACCAAATGTAATTCTCAAGACCTTATCCCCCTAGAAAAAAGACAGGCTGCTGGAGACTTCCCACTTGGGTCTTTCCCTCTGCCAGAAACTCTGGAGCTTTTTATTCCTTCTCTTCTCCTTTCTGTCTAATAAGTCCTATATTACCACTGATCTGTGGTCTGTGGGTTCATTCTTCAAATCTCGAGACCTAGAATCTACTGTAGAAAGAAATTCTGGTAACTGGGAGGGACGGATTTAACTTGCAGTTATCTTTGAATAGATAGAAACCTCTCCCTGTAGCCACAACTTAATCCCCTTCATATCTTTCAGTATTAGAGTAACCTTAGAACTCTGAAAACCGATCCTTTTTGTTATTTGTTTTGGCAAATAAAGGAGATACCGTGTGGAACATACTTTTTCAAACTGTCATTTCACCTTTCATTTTTTCCTTTCATTCTCTTTTTTCTCTAGTCTATGCCTTATCGAGCTCTCTCCTTATGTCTCCAGTGACCGTTGCCTGGTGTGATTAAAGTCAGGACCATTTCTCACCCCTTGGCCTCTGTGAAATCCAGGTGTGATGTGGCTTAGCTGCTCCTGGAGTGGCTGGGCTCTGTCATCTACAACTTCCAGTTTCCGACTAGAAGTAAAAACGCCCTGTACATGTAACCAGAAGATATGCATTCAAGTTCATGCAGCAGAAGCAGCAGCTGCCCATAGTCTAGTTGCTTTTATCCTGTTCGGTTTTCTGTAATTAGTATTTTTTCCCCTATCCATTCTAATATTTACTTTTTTGCAAAAAAAAAAAAAAAGTCTTTTTTTTTTCAGAGAAGTTTTAGGCTCATAATAAATTTGAGCAGAAGGTACTGGATTTCCCATAGAACCCTTGTCCCCAGATTCACAAAGCCTCCCCCACTAGCAGTGTTCTCTACCAGAGTGGTACATCTGTTACAATGAACCTATACATTGACACCAACACCACCCAGAGTCCCTAATTTAAATGAGGGTTCACTACCACTGTGGCAAATCTCTATGGATTGGACATATGTATATTGAACGGTATCCACCATTATAGGATCATCCAGAGCAGTTCTAGTGCCTTAAAAATGCTCTGTGCTCTGACGATTCTTTCCTCTCTTCCTCAAAACCTCTCACAACCACTGGTCTTTTCTTTTTTCTTTCTTTCTTTCTTTTTTTTTTTTTTACTTAAACATTAATTTTTAATTCAACTTGTTAATATGTTGTTTAGGATATTACATCTTCATTTATAAGTGAAATATGTTTGTAATTTCCCTTTATAGCAATATATTTTCTCCAATTTTAATATCAGGTATATCCAGATTAAGTAGAATGACTTTGAAATCTTTCTCTTTTTTTTTTTCTACATAACCTTCATGGGATTTATTCATTTATTGTGTGAAAACATTTGTATTCTGCATTTAGTAGGTTCCATTTGTACCCTTTTAAGATGCACCATAAGTGTGATCCCACCATTTACCATCTCTCCACCCACCCTCTGCCTCCTCTCCCCTCCCTTGCCCCTTTCCCCATATTCTTGTGCTATAATTGGGCTATAGCCTTCATATGAGAGCTATAAATTAGCTTCATAGTAGGGCTGAATACATTGGATACTTTTTCTTCCATTCTTGAGATACTTTGCTAAGAAGAATGTGTTCCAGCTCCATCCATGTCAACATGAAAGAGGCAAAGTCTTCATCTCTCTTTAAGGATGCATAATATTCCATGGTATACATGTACCACAATTTATTAATCCATTTGTGGATTGATGAGCACTTGGGCTTCATCCATGACTTAGCAATTATGAATTGATCTGCAATAAACATTCTGGTATAGATATCTTTATTGCAGAGACACAGGTTTTGTTTGCTAACCTTTGTACCCCTTTGGTTCCTGCACCCTTCCAGGAGCTGCAAAGATGTTCCTCCAATCTTGTCAACCAGACCCTTCAGCAACACTGAGAATTATCTCCTTTCTTGTTCCCCTCATCCCTCCCCCTAGCTCACATGGCAACTGGGAAGGAAAGAATACCAAGTATCCTTTAAACAGAAAAGTCAAAAGCTATAACCAAAAAGGAAATGGCATTTGCCTAGCATAGAGGATGGAAAATTTAGAGACCATTGCTTTAAGTTATAGGGAATCTATTAGACCAGGTTACGGACATTTATTTCTCCCTCTTGCCAGTACACGTCCTAGAAACCCTAGTTCTACCTATAAAGCAAATGTCAGGGAGGCTGTAGCTCTCTCCTTCATGACCACACATTAATGCAGGTAGTGAATCACTAATGCCTTGAATTAGTTCTTGGCTCCTGTCTGCATTTTCTTGAAAATTCCCTTTATTGACAAATGTATTAAGACTTTCAGGTTGAGACCGGAGAAAATTATGGTATGGATGAGGAGTCTGACTCATAGTTGTTGAGAATATAGGTCCTGGGCCTCAGGAAACAAGACCCCAGATGAAAGCCTTAAGCAGCAACCTCAAAGCAAGAGTTTTCTCTGAACTTCTCCTGCCTTTTTGTCCCTCAGTCCTATTCTTCTCCAGGAATAGCCATAGAAATCAGAATCTCTCTTTACCAGGATGGGTGATAGAAACCACAGCCCCTTTTTCTCCAAAGCCTAAATCTGAAAATATTAATATGAGTTTGACTTTCCCTCTGCCCTATCCATGCAGAAAGTGGCCATACAGAAATGATGTGATTTACTTTTTTTGAGTATAGGTCACAAGACTCCCATCCCCATATGAAAGGAAGGCTGCTCAGAGAAGCCCAGAAGGATCTAGACAGACAGACTTCTGGGTCTTCCCACTCAGTCTATTAGCATTAGATCACACAATCGTATTTTTGGACAATCGTATTTCTAGAAGGCTGTCCATACTTTGTTGAACCTAATCACAAAAATCCCCTGTATCATTGGCTCTTCATTGTGAAGGTCCCTGCATATATGCATTAAATAAATTAATGTGCCTTTTCTCCAATTAATCTGCCTTTTGTGAGTTGATTTTTTCATGAAACATTATAGAGCCCCCTGACTTTTATACTGATCTGGCACTACCCCAGTGGTCACCAAATCTACCCTGCAGCAATGTTCTCCTGCTCAGAGCGAGCCCCACTTGATTTTGTGCTGCTGCCTCAGTTGCTGCCACTGCCTTTTCCCTTCTCTTCCCTGTCCCCAGCCTCTTCCTTATTCCCTTATTGAGCGATAATTCACTTGTGAATTCCCCTTAGAATGGTGCACCATTCTATGGTTTGACAAATGCATACAGATGTGTATAACCACCATTACAAAGATATGGCAAATTTCGAAAACAAGAAAGAATTTCTCCACACTCCCTTGTCATCAACCTCTATCTGCCCCATCTCAAACCTACTTTTCACTTATCTATTGCCTGTAGTGTTGCCTTTTCCACAGTGTCAAATACTTAGAATTACACAGCATATAGCTTTTAAATTTTGGCTTCTTTTCTCTCAGCATGATGCATTGAGATTCATGCAGACTGCTACATCTGTCACTAAGTGTGTTCCTTTTTATTACTAAGTAGCCCATTGTATAGAAGTAGCATAAAGGTTTTATTTACCAGTTGAATGATATTTCTATTGCTTCAAGTTTAGGGTGATTACAAATAAAACTGGTTGAAACATTTGCATACAAGTTTTTATATTAACATAAATTTTGTTTTTCTTAGGGAAATATCCAAGAGTGGGGTTGCTGAGTCATATAGTAAGGATATGTTTAAATGTTTTTAATTTTTTTAATCTTCTAACTGGTGCATAATAACTGTACATAGTTATGGGGTGTATAGTGATGTTTCCATACTTCCAACGTATAGTGATCAGATCAGGATAATTAGCATACTCATCCTCTTAAACATTTATCATTTCTTTATGTTGGGAACATTCAATATCCTCTCTTCTAGCTATTTAAAAAATACATAATATTTTAATATATATTTTTAAATATATAATATTTTTATTGTCATCCTACAATGCTATGGAACAATAGAACTTTTGCCTTCTATCTAGCTATAATTTTATCCTTTAATAAATTTCTCTCTATTCCCCCTCTCCATTTTACCCTTCCCAACCTCTAGGATCCTCTGTTCTACCATTTACATTCCTGAGGTCATCTTTTGTAGCTTATGCATATGAGTGTTTAACTTTGTGTTTCTGGCTTATTTTACTTAACATAATGTTCTCCAGGTCCATCTATGTTGCCTCAGATGACAGGACTTCACTTTTTATGGCTTAATATTATTCCACCGTGTACATTATACCACATTTTCTTCATCCATACATCTATTGTTGGACACTTAGGTTGATTACATATTTTGGCTATTGTGAATAGTGCTGCAGTAAATATGGGAGTGCAGATATCTCTTCAATATATGGATTTCTTTTCTTTTAAATAAATAACCAATAGTAAGATGGCTGGGTCATATAGTAGTGCTATTTGTAGCTTTTTTGAGGAACTTAATCATTATTTTTTTTCCTAGTGGATATACTAGTTTACATTACCCCAAACAGTGCATAAGGGTTCCCTTTTCTTCATATCCTCGCCAACATTTTTTACTTTTTCTTTTTTTAATAATAGCCATTTTATCTGGGGTGAGATGATATCTCATTGTGGTTTTGATTTACATTTCCCTGATGATGAGTGATCTGAGCATTTTATAAAAATTTGCAAAACTGTCTTCCACAGTAACTGTACCAATTTGCAACCCCACCAGCAATTGTGAGAGTTCCAGTTGCTCCACATCCTCATTAGCAATTGATATTGTCAGTTTATCAGTTTTCCTTTTTAAATTTTGATTATTCTGCTAGTTGTGTAGTGAGATCTCAGTTGTGGTTTTAACTTATATTTCCCTTACGTCTTTCTCTAATTTTTTTTTAATTGTTCAATATGTAGTTTGTTTTCTTATTGAGATTAGAAAGCCTTTATATATTGTGGAAACATATCCTTTGTGGGTTTTTTTGCCAGTCTAGTGAATCTTTTTTTTTCTTTTTTTATTAAATAATAATTGTGCAAATTAGTACAATAATGGGGCACAATGTGCTGACTTCATATACAACCTGAAATATTTTCATCAAACTGCTTAACATACCCTTCATGGCCTTTTAATCACTATATGAAGACATTTATATTCTACATTTAGTAAGTTTCACTTGTACCCTTCTAAGATGCACCATACGTGTGATCCCACCAATCGCCTTCCCTCCACCCATCCTCCCCCCTCCCCTCCTCTCGCTTGCCCCTTTACCCATATTCTTGTGCTATAATTGGGTTTTAGCCTTCATATGAAAGCTATAAATTAGCTTCATAGTAGGGCTGAGTACATTGGATATTTTTTTCTTCCATTCGTGAGATACTTTGCTAAGAAGAATATGTTCCAGCTCCATCCATGTAAACATGAAAGAGGTAAAGTCTCCATCTTTCTCTAAGGCTGCATAGTATTCCATTGTATACATGTACCACAATTTATTAATCCATTCATGGGTCGATGGGCACTTGGGCTTCTTCCATGACTTAGCAATCATGAATTATATTGCCCAGACTTATTATTGGTCAATCTCTTAGATGTACTTTGGGTTAACCAAGGAAAGAAGCCTGTTTATTCTTCTCCCTCTCCTCTGGATGGTCCAGTAAGCATAGCAAATATTTGATGAGTGAGTGAGTGAGTGAGTGAGAGAATAGCTACCAGGTTCAAGGTGCTGTGGAGGCAACAGAAATGAATCCTAGGTCCCCACCTTCATGTTTTCATAGCTCATGATGCTTCTTGATCCTGGCAACCCCCATGAATGTGACCATTTGTCTAAAGGCTGTTTGCATAGCTGGGCCATCCCTCCATGAGGACAGAGATTGTATCCAGTTTTTCACTGCTTCAAACTCAAGGCTTGGCACATAGTAAATAATCAATCAAAACTTGTTGATTCTACATGGTGTGGTGGCTCACATTCATAATCCTAACCCTTTAGGAAGCCAAAGCAGGATGATCACTTGAGTTCATATGAGTACCAGATTTAGAGACCAGCCAGAGGAACATAATGAAACCTCCCAACTTTACAAAAAATAAGAAAAATTATCTGGGTATTGTGATGTTTGCCCGCAGTTCCATATATTTAGATATTCAGGAGCCCGAGGGAGGAGGATCACTTAAGCCCAGGAGTTGGGAGCTGTGGTGAGCTACGATCATGCCACTGCATTTTAGCCTAGGCCACAGAGAAAAACTTTGTCTTTAACAAAATGAAAAAGAAAAGAAAAACAACCAAAAACAAAAATCTTGTTTTTTCTACCTGACTCTACAAAGTTAATAATGCTTTTTGTTAATTACACAGAAAATATACAAGTGCATTTCTGTTGGAAAATATTGTAACATTATATACAAGGCTAATTACCTTATCTGTGAGCACAGCAATTGGTATGGGGTATATCTTTTTAGTTTTTAATTTGTTTTCATTTACTTGAAACTGTGTCTGTGGTGTTGTTTTGAGACTTATTTTTTATTTTGAAATAATTATTGATTCACAAGTGGCAAAAATAGTCCCATGAGGTCCCTTGTACCCTTCTCCCAGTTTCCCTCAGTGGTTACATCTTATATAACTATGTGGCAATATCAAGACCAAGAAATTACACTGGTAAAATGTAAGTATATGGTTCTATATCATTTTATCACATGTATATTTCTATAACCACCACCACAATGAAGATACAGAATTATTCAGTCCACAAGTCATTTTACTTATTGCATCATTTGCCCGTTATAGTTATACCTCTTCTCTCTACTCCACTAGTCTCTAATCCCTAATCTGGGCCAAAGGCTAATCTGTTCTCCATCTCTATACTTTTGTCATTTTAAGTATGTCATATAAATGAAATCATATAGTACAGGGGTTCTCAACCTGTGGGTTGTGACCCCTTTTAACTGTGTTGAAGGTTCGCGGCATTAGGAAGGTTGAGAACCACAGATACAGTATTTGATCTTTTGAGCTGGGCTCGCTACTCTAAGACCTGTCTCTTTAAGTACATTCTAGTTGTATCTAAATCTTTTTCACTGTCATAGAGTAGTCCATAAATAGATCATCATACTTTCTTAATCCTCCTACTTTCTTAATTGTTGTCTGTGAGCTCTTTTTTAAAATTTTGGGTTAATATAAGGGTACACACAATTATGTTACGTAGTTTGCCTTTGTTAGGGAAAGTCCAAGTGTATTACAGTCCTTTCTCAGGAGGTGTGTCATATATCCCAACAATGTATCCAGTAGGTCAGTGGATCTCAACCTTCCTAATGCTGTGACCCTTTAATACAGTTCTTCATGTTGTGGTGACCTCCAACCATAAAATTATTTTCATTGCTACTTCATAACTGTAATTTTGCTACTGCTATGAATCGTAATGTAAATATCTGATATGCAGGATATATTCAAGCAACATCTGTACATCTCCCAAAGGGGTCGGGACCCACAGGTTGAGATCCGCTGCATTAGGTGAAATTTTATAGAACCCCTTCCTCCTATTCTCCTCCCCCATTCTTGAATTTAATCGTGTTTTTCCTCTTGTGTGGGCCTGTATTTCATCTACTAGTTTCAAATTAGTATTGTGTATATTGGATGTTTGTTTTTTCGTTCTTAAGTCACTTTACTAAGGAGAATGTTCTTCAGCTCTGTCTAGATAAATACAAAAGATGTAAAGCCTTCATATTTTTATGACTAAATAGTATTCCATGGTATACACATTTCACAGTTTATTAATCTATTCATCGGTTGATGAGCGCTTGCGTTGTTTCCACGTCTTTGTAATTGTGAATTGAGTTGCCATAAACATTCAAGAACAAATGGCCTTATGATAAAATGATTTTTTTAATTTTGGGTATATACCTATAATGGGATTATGGGATCAAATGGAAGGTCTACTTTTAGCTCTTTGAGAATGCTCCATTCTTCTTTCCAAAAAGACTGTATTAGATTGTAATCCCACTAACAGTGTCTACGTGTTCCCTTCTATCCATATCCTCACCAGCATCTGTAGCTTTGGGACTGTGTCATGAGGGCTATTCTCACTGGGGTTATGTGATATCTTAAGGAGGTTTTGATTTGCATTTCTCTGATACTTAGGGACAATAAGCATTTTTTCATGTGTTTCTTGGCCATTCATTTGTATTCTTGGGAAAAGGTTCCGTTCATTTCTCTTACCCAGTGATTAACAGGGTTGTTTGCTCTTTTTCTTATTGATTTGCTTGATTGAGTTCCCTGTAGATTCTGGCTATTAGCCCTTTGTGAGAACCATGACATGTAAATATCTTCTTCCATTCTGCAGGTTGTCTGTTTGCATTGTTTATTGTGTCCTTGGCTATACAGAAGCTTTTAAGCTTGATCAGGTCCCATTTGTTGATTTCTGATGCTACCAGAATGGCCAATGAGATCCTCTTCATAAAATCTTTTCCCAGGCCTATATTAAGAGTTTTCCCCACACTTTTTTTCTGTATTTTTTATCATTTCATATTTTAGATTTCAATCTTTAATCCAGAGTGAGTCAATTTTTTTAAGTGGTGAGAGGCGCAGGTCAAGTTTTAGTTTTTTACATGTGGTTAACTAGTTCTCCCAGTACCATTTAGTCAAAAGGGAGTCTTTTCCCAAGTGTATACTTTTGTTTGTTTTATTAAAACGTAGACGAGACATGAAGCCGGTTTCATGTCTAGGCTTTGTATTCTGTTCCATAGATCTATGTCTCTATTTTTATGCCAGTGAGATAGGTATGCCTCTTGTTTAGCCCTGGCTTCACCTTCCAGGCCCCGATGGCCTCCTGTTAGCCACCCAAGCCTTGGTGAGCTCTTTCCCCTCTCATCAAGGGGATTTTTCAGGGCAAGCTCCTCAGCACCTGTGAGTTGTACTTAGCCACCTGCAAAGCAGAAGGAATGGTGTGGGAGAAGGTATCTGAAGAAGTTCATAGGAGGAGTCTCAAGTCTTGAAAAAATGTACATCACAAAATGCTCACAGTACTTGAATCTCTTCTTCTCTTACCTGTTTTACTAGAAGGTAGCTTATCTTCCCACTCTTCAGATAAATAAATGAATCCAGAAGGGAGGAGAAAAATGAACAAGTTAGTTGTCCACTCATGTCAATGGTCATCTCTATGGCAGTGGCTCTGCCCTTGATGCTTCAGTGAGCTGCCTGCATGAGTGTGCATACTACCTGCCAAGGGATACAGGTGAGAGAATGCCACTCAGCACTTTTTACCTCTTTGTAGGTATCAAGGCCTTCTCCCATGTGATGCATAGGTGAAAACATGTCCCCTATGCATGTACTAAGGTGCTGCCTCTGAAGGACACTGGACATGAAGACACAAGTTAAGACTGTGGGAACCCTCCCTTTGTGCCCCACTGAGCCAGCATGAGGTACAGAGTCTCATCTTCATCCTGTGGCAGCCCCGTCCTGATTCCAGGCCAGAAAGCTTTGGCAAACCTGAAACCCTAAACTCCAGTACCCAGGTAAGACTGATTTGTAAATACTCTAGGCCTAGGTTTCTCAAAATTCCTTCTTTGACTCCCCACCCTTCTCTTGCCACACTCTGAGAATTTTATACAAAATTGTAGGCCTGTTATCCATGTCTGAAAGACTTAGAAACTTTATTTAGAATTTTCTTAATCTTTGGGAGAATAAGACTGGGCTCATTTTAATAGACTAAACCGAGAATCTAAACTGAAAGTAGAGCCCATGTAAACAAAACCCTTTAATGTGGTGACTCCAAATGAGTTTACTTTAACAAAAACAGGACAAGTAAATAAGTGAGGTTTACAAATATACACTGCAAAGTTGCTGAAGTGTGAGATAAATTTTCTGAGGACCTTCTGTTTAAATTCTACAGCCTGGCACTTTTTCTTTTGAGTTTCTATCAGAGAGAATCTGGGGAGAAGAGAATGTTCTGTACAAGAGAAAAGAATTTCCCATAGTGGGGCCAACCAGTGATCTGGTTAGGAGATCTCCTTCAGGGGCTCTCAGAGCTAGCTACTCCTCCTTCCTAGGTGGCAGGGAGATACCCACCCCCGTGGCATGGCCTGAATACCCCCACCCTGTGGGAGAGACTCTTAGAAACAGTTTATTCTGCCACAGTGGTGGAGGAGGGTAGGCCGTGGACCTGAGTGGGATGATGAGAAAAAGTCCATCAGATGTCATTGTTGCTTGAAGGGAAATTTCCTTTCTTTATCCACCAAGAGGCAGAGGGTGTGCCTAGCAGGTGGGATTCATTATGAAGATGCGCATCCTCGCCAGTAGGATTGGTGACCTGGCATTCAACCACTCTTGCAGGAAAAAATCTAAACATGGCTTGAGATTTCATCTGGGTGGTTCCAAGACAGTCAATTGGATTTGGAAGTGTGGGAAGGGGTCAATCCAGTACAAGTACTGTGGGGAAAAAGCAAAGAACAAAGACGGGTGGTGAGATGCCCTGTGCACTGTGGTGTGCTAGTAAATGCTTAACAGACTGCTCTCCAAGTTGGGGGGTGTTCCCTAATTTGTGGCGTTTATGGATTTCTGTTGTGTAAATATTCCTAACATGGGTAATTTCAAGTTATCAAGGGGAAGTCATTGGGTTAACAAAATTCTTGAATATTTAACAATCAGCTTTGAGCTGAGTCCAGCACACCGCTGCCTGCCTGGTTCGGGAAGTGGGTTTTACATGGTTGGCAACGGGGTATGATGGGATTTGAGGGGAGAGAGTTATGTTTGAGCCATTTTCCTTAGAGTACCCTAGGTTCTTTCTCTGTATTACAGACCATACTTGGTCAATATCTGCCTGCCTTCCTTAATTCCATGGCAGGACTGCATCCATCTGGGTCACTGATGTGACCTAGGGTCTATCATCGTGCCCAAAATATCATAGGGCCTCAAAGCATGTTTTGATTTGTTCAAAGCCCTGTTGACTATTATATCTAATAGTAGGGACACCTACCCTGTGCTAGGCACTGAATCCCTTGACAGGAAAAATCTAATTCCTTCTTTCATGGCAGGCTTCTCAAAATATGCTATGTCAGTTGCATGGAAAATTGGTTACACATGAAGTCATCTAGGTCCTCTCCCAGAGCTTGCTGGATATTCAGGGCCCAGGAATCTTCATTTATAGTTCCCAGATAGATTTTACAAAAACTCAAATTTTAGAAAAACTTTCTCATAGAGTAGATCTTATTATTCCTATTTTATAGGTGAGGAAACCAGGGCTGATGAGCTTCAGTAACTTCCCCAGGGTTATCCATTAAATTACTGGGGGAGCCTAGGACACCAAGCTAGGTCAGCCAGTTGCCAATTAAAAGGCTAGATGGGTTCCCACAGAATAAAACTTAATGAATGAATGAATGAATGTCAGATGTCTCCACTGGATATGTGCTTTAGGATTTAAGAGGCAAAAGGAGAAGCCAATAGGAGTCAGTTGTATTAGAGCAGACACAGAAAGTGAGACATTGAAATAATTAACAATTATTATTATTATTATTATTATTTTGAGACAGAGCCTCAAGCTGTCGCCCTGGGTAGAGTGCTGTGGCATCACAGCTCACAGCAACCTCCAATTCCTGGGCTCAAGCGAGTCTCCTGCCTTCACCTCCCAAGTAGCTGGGACTACACCTGCCACAATGCCTG
>CAUYON010143135.1:0-18205 GCA_963573935.1 Arctocebus calabarensis | reverse complement strand
TCTTTAATAAGTGATAGCTGCTGTTACGATGTGGTAGTAAGGAATGATATTTCAATAATAGGAAATAATATAAAAAAGAGCATGGAGTCAAGCAAAAATCAGCCTTTTCAGTAAAGCATGGTATCTGTTTTGACTAAAGAGATTTTTTTTTTTTTTTTGTAGAGACAGAGTCTCACTTTATAGCCCTGGGTAGAGTGCCGTGGCGTCACACTGCTCACAGTAACCTCCAGCTCTTGGGCTTAAGCGATTCTCTTGCCTCAGCCTCTCGAGTAGCTGGGACTACAGACGCCCACCACAGCGCCCAGCTATTTTTTTTGTTTGTTTTTTGTAGTTCGGCCAAGGCCGGGCTTGAAACCGCCACCTTCGGTATATGGGGCCGGCGCCCTACTTGCTGAGCCACAGGAGCTGCCCATTGACTAAAGAGATTTTAAAAGCGAATTTGGAGATAATTAAATGCCTCAAGTATTTCTTGGACAAATACTATGTTCCAAGTACATTTCTAGGTAATAGTTTATAGATGAAAAATAAACACTATAATTTTAAGACTTAAAATATACCAGAAAAAATCAAATATAGAATAAAACCAATAATCAAAACTTCAATTCAAGGCTGAGGAGTATGGACTTATTTCTGGATATGATGGGGTATTAATAGAGATAAGAGAGAGAAGATTATTTGGACAGATCCCTAAGCTAGAAATTTATATTTTGTCAAATATATCAGTAGTTAAAGGAATTGTGGGTCAATTGGACAATTTAAAGATCATTAAAATAAGGTAACAAAGAAGTCTTGAGTTTCTCCTAGTTTAAGAAGAATTGCCCAAGGATTAAACAGAAAAAAAAGACCAGTGTAAGATATGAAAAAGATTATTTCTCAGAATTTGACAAGATCCTATTTTAAAAGAGATAATTACAAATCATAAAGACAATTTTTCATATATATCTTTTAGAGTCAGTGAGTAGTAATAATAACTCCCCCTTGAACTGGTTTGAGAAGTTGCTTTTTAGAAAGAGTTATAGTTATAGTCATTGTGTTTTCTTTATTTCGAGCTAAGCCTCTTGATTTCAATGCTAGGAACAACATCAAATGAGTATCCACTTCACATAGTAACTAGAGAGGTAGGATGATCTATAAAAAATATTACCCACAATACTGAAGTAATGTGAGATTTCAGTTTTACTAAAGAGAAAACTAATACAGTTGGCACCTGTAACTCAGACAGCAGGGGGCCAGCCAGGTACACCTAGGGTAGCAGGTTTAAAACTGGCCCAGGCCTGCTAAGAAACAATAACAACTGCAACCAAAAAAATAGCCGAGGCTTGTGGTGGGTGCGTATAGTCTTAGCTACTTGGGAGGCTGAGACAAGAGAATCACTTAAGTCTGAGACTTTGAGGTTGGTGTGTGCTGTGATGCCACTCTACCCAGCACTCTACCCAGCATGACAGCTTGAGACTCTGTCTCAAAGGAAAAAGAAAGAGAGAGAGAGAAAAAACTAATACAGGGTGGGCACAATTTTCTTTGAATAAATTTAATGTCATTAGAATATGGTGGAATAAAAATTAGATCCAAGTAATACAGGCAAAATGAAAGAGGGAGAGAGGGAGAAATTTACGTAGATATTTTCTTACCATGGCAAGGGAGGAATTTCTAACCAAGATTGTTTGAAAACAGAGGTGTCCATGTGAAGGTGGTCGCCCCCGCAGAGCGGGTGGTGCAGCTTCACCACACATACAGCAAGTGTTCAGTAAGAAGTAAATTTAAAAAATGAGAAGATGAAATAATCAGCTAATGGATGGATGAATTATTACAAATAATATAAAGATATTTTTCATGATTTTGAGTCTAAAAAAAAGGAAAATGGAGGGCCTATACAGAATTCTGAATAGACTTCTCCACACACCTGCAAATTCTGCAAGCTATAAGAAGGGCTTGGGTTTCTAACACGTGGTTGTGGGACATGAGACTTTTTGTTGTTGCTGTTGTTGTTGTTTCGTTTTTGAAACAGATAGATCTCTCTCTGAAACTAGGGATAGATCTCCATGATTACTCAGTCTAGCTCACAACAACCTCAAAATCCTGAGCTCAAGCAATCCTCCTGCCGCAGCCTCCTGAGTAGCAGGGACTATTGACACCCACCACAACACCCAGCTAATATTTCTATTTTTAGTAGAGACAGGATCTTACTCTTGCTCAGGCTGGTCTTGACCTCCTGAGCTCAAGTTCCTCTGCCACAGTCTCCTAGAGCGATGGAATTACAGGTGTGAGCTGCAAGATAAACTTGTTAATGTGAAAAGTTATATGCATCAATTATCAGGCTCCTGAGGAGAAGCAGTCAATATAAAAACATTTTGCCAGTTTCCACCTGCCCCCACCCAACCCCTCCATCATCAGTTTTTATTAACAATTCTCCAAAATCTCCATGCAGCTATACAACGTCCCTGCAGCCTGCATTCCTCTACTTATAGACACACATTCCACTCTGTTACTAGAAGTACTACTTGCTTTATTTCTCTTCCTTCCTGGATTGTGACCTTGGCAATACTAAATTCCCTGTAAAGCCCACTGTAAATCAGGAAGTAAAAGTCAGCAGACAGGTGGAGCAGAAGAGAGGGCATTCTAAATCTCATCATAAAATAAATTGGCCAACTTTATTAGCTCTCACATCTTAAGAGTTTGTCACTTCGGAAAAGCCACTTTCTACTACTAACTGAATTATCTCATAAAAGAAGCTAAGCTAAAAAGATAGGCCCTGGTAGTCATAGTCTGTCTCTGAGGGGAGGAGAAGTGGGGTGGAGAATGAACCAGGTCGAAGAAACAAAGCAGCAAAGAAGCAGCAACACGAAAATTGCCCCAAAGTTCAGAAAACACAAGTTCTCAAAAGCAAAGTGAGAAATACGTCAGGAGAGTACACTGCACGAAAAGACCGACCTGCTGAGTACTTTCTATGAATCGCCATAGATTTGAGCTCCGTTCCTTAGAAAGTAGTAAACAACCTACAACTTAAATAAATTCTATTTTGGCCACCAAATGATTTAGAATAAAAGCATAAGTAAAAGGATAAAAGAAGATATCTTACTTTAGAGATTATAATTATATTTAAAGGTAAATGCATGGAACACATCCAGCCCTACACGCACATAGCACATTAAAGATAGTAACTCCAGAGGCGTCCGAAGCTCAGTGGGTAGTGCACCGGCCACATACACTGAGGATGATGGGTTTGAACTTGGCCTGGGCTAACTAAAACAATAATGACACCTGCAACAACAACAACAAAATAGGGTGTTGTTGTGGGCACCGGTAGTCCCAGCTACTTGGGAGGCTGAGGCAAGAGAATCACTTAAGCCCAAGAGTTAGAGGTTGCTGTGAGCTGTGACACCATAGCACTCTACTTAGGGTAACAGCTTGAGACTCTGTCTCAAATAAATAAATGAATAAATAAATAAATAAATAAAATAAATAAATAAATAAATAAAATTAAAATAGTAACTCATTAGTTCGTCACAAATTTGCATGTAATTATCTGCTTAGTATAGGGTTTGATTGATCTTATTAATATATATGTAAATGACAATGTTTTAATCATATGCTAAATTTTAAAAATACATTCCATGACCCTAATTTCTATACTTTCTTTTCTATATTCTAAAATTCATTAAAAATCCACTTTGTGCAAGTTGATTAGATTAATACTCAACATTTTTCTGGCGATGAAGCTATAAAGATCATTTTTCATACAAGTCTGTTTGAAATAAGTCAAAAATTGAGAAAGGAAAATAAATAAAATTTCAAGTAATTACATTGGAACACATGATACATAATAGGAATTTTAATGATGTTATGTATCACTGATAGTTTATAAGACATCTCTCATTTGTTGAAAGTCACTGTATTGTATGAATGTGTATAGAATATTATAATGATCAAATAATTACTTTTCCCCATTAAAATTCATCTTTCATCATTTAAAGTAGTTAGGGATACATTTCTCCAAAACTATAATCTGGATAGAATTTGTAATCTGGGATAACATTTCCTCACATTCTTTTCACACAGGTTGTTAAGCTAAATATTCTTATATTTTGAAGAGCACAATTAGAGTCATTGAAATAATGTAAAGCATAGGTAAGTGATATTTTACTATGAAATAATATTTCATTACTCCCTGAATATGTTTAAAGATCAATTAAAATGTAAGTCCTCAATAAAAATAGTTTACTCTAAGGTGTAACAATAAAGACATGTCCATGTTCAAACAAAGAGTTGTGGTGATCCCAGAGTCAATGCTTTTCCTATAAACCAGCAAACTTGTATGCAGCAAGTTTGGGCAGAAGTAGAAGGTCCACACGGATCATTATTGAGTGTGAACTGTTGTGTGACTCCCCTGCTAAGTTTGCCATGGATTCTGACATCTCTCCTCTTCCTTCAATCTATCATTCGGTCTCTGCTATTTCGATATTCATTCTTAGCTGTAAATACTTATAAACTAAGAGTACCTTCTGGATATTTGCTTATTTCAACTTTTATCAGAACAATTCTCCTCTTAATTTTCTAAAATCACAAAAGATTTCCAAAGTTTGTTTAACTACTGAAAACCAAGTTTAACACAAGTTGACAATCCAAAGTTATGAGCTCCAAACACATCACACATATTCAAATATTCATTCATTTAAACAGAGACAAACGTGTAGGTACAGAGAAATACTATTGATAACTCTCCATTTTAATATATTAAAGCAACACTTTTTTTAAAGATCAGTTTACAGTTGATATTCACTCTTTAAATTTTAATAAAACACCCCATTTTAAACTGGTCAAAGTTAATTTTAATTACAAAGGAAAATATAGGTATCAGAGATAAATAGAATATTCTTCATTGCTATCAAGATTCTGACGTCTAAACAAAACAAAAAAGTATGAAAATGATTTGTATAACATAAGCATACTTATTATTATAATGGCATGTTTATTATTTAGTCCCTGGAAACTATGTATTATGAGAAATATATATTTAAATCTTATTTAATACTCTTATATTGAAAAGAGAGATAGTTGAACTGAAGTGACATCATCTAAACTGGGAAGATTTAGGAAAGACAAAACTATTCTCTCTCTTCAAATAGATAATCCTATTTCAAAACCTCATCTATATATGAATAGTTGTTTTAATCACCAACTGATAAGTCAAAAACTAATCTTGAAGAATTAGCAATAATGCAAATATTTATTCTTTACTGTTTATTAATTGCTGTATATATTTTATGAGCTATAAGGCAATACTATTTAATCTTAAAATCATAATTTTAATGTAAGCCAAATTTTCAATCAAGAATATTATTAATTTACCTAGTAATACAATATATATTAAGTGTTTGCTGACCCTCCCCTAGGGAAAGTAGCAAAATAAGTAATTTAAAATTCCATGATATAATTAACGTGTTTTTGTATTAAATATAACACATGTGAAATTATAAAGATTTTATTTTCTGATAAGAATTTTTTTTAATCTAAACATGGTTGAGATAGCATTTTGAATCTTGCTTTATATAGTATTTCCCCACCCACCAAAATAATAGATTATATTTTTATGAAGTGTTCAATAGTTATGAACATTCAATTGAAAACAATTATTTCTATGTACATTTTAAACAATGAATATTAAATTACTCTTAATAAAAATTTATTCAAATCAAACATAGCACAAGGATTATAAATGACTTTAACCGGTTTCTAAACATAAAATAGGTTTAATGCTAATTTTCCATATAACATCTATAAATGCAACAAGAGTATTTTTAGTGTCCTTTGTGTTATACCACTGTAATCATTAAAGATTATAATGAATTTACATATTGAAATAATTATGCTATTCCTTTCTATTTTCCATATGTATTTTGGGAATACATGCACATACATATGTAGCTACAGATACACAGAAATATACATTGAAATACTCCAAAATATGCAAATATACAGGTGATATAAAGATAAAGACATTGAGATTTCACTCTGTAATTTGAACTGTTAAGTTTTCTCAGATGTTTCATCTGTTGATTAGTTGTCATTGAATTAAAAGAGAAGATATTGGAATTCCCTACGTATTCTTTATGGTGTGAAGAAAAAGAAAACGATGTGAATACTTTAGAAAATGTTTAGGCATTTACATATAAAATTAGTACCATAAACTGCTTTGGTAGAAAAAATAAATAAATAATAAAGTACTTGTTTGATTATCTGGGGAAAATTCCCTTAGAGAACATTTAGGATGGGTGTCCCAGTTTTATAAAAGCACTATATTTTATATTTTATATTATGTCTTTTGACAAGGGAGTGAAGTATTTGTATCCATTTGTTTAGACTACATAGCATTATACCCAGTGTTTACACTGACATCCTGTAAATATTGTGTCTCGTTTTGTGAATTTCCCAAGTGCCTATTTCACTAAATATGAGGGAAAAGCCCATTATAATAATACACAAAACGTGGCAGACACAGTAAATCCAATATAAATTAAGACATATATATCTGTTTCTTTCAACTTATTTGTGAGCATATTAAATCATTATGTTCTAAATTTAAATAATAGCTATTAGTTACTGGTATTCTTATTGTAAGTTGAATTAGTGTTTGGAGTACAAAAATAAAATGAAGTCACTCATACTCTTCAGAACTATAGCACCAATCTCAAAATCTGATTCTGGCCATTTTTGTGGAACAATCATATGCTCTGGTGATTTGCTGATTTCATTAGATAGACCAAGAATTATCTTGTGCATTATGAGAAATAGAAGATACAAGAATATTTATTCCTCCTGCAATTGACTTATAATTCGCTAAATTAATGGAATAAAAAAGAGAAAAACTTTGAATATCACTTTAAGAAAATATTCAGCTTTTCCTTTTCCCCACCTCTCTTACTAAAAACGAATAAAATAAATTTATGAAGTAACTCACATGCATAGCAACTAGCAACACCACCACCTAATGATGTTTCCATTTTCCCTTCACTGCCCATAATATCCATTATCATGACTTTAATGTCTGGGGAGGTGTTTCTTGGTAGTGCTAATGTAGATTCCTTTGGTTGGGCTCCAGAGACTCTGCTTTCATTCAGGCATTTTGCATTCGTAATGTGGCTATAAGACCATGACTTCCTAGAGCTACATTTAGGGCTAAATACATTAAAATCTTACGTGTGCTTTGGAAATGTATAAAAGTGCTGTAAAGACACTCTCCTCATTGTGCACGCCTTACAATATTTTAATAATAAGTATGATGGGTGTTCCACGCAGAAAATTGAATCCTAACAGCAAAAACTTTTCCAGAATATATAAAACAGTCCACAAGTCATTGTTTTCAACTTGATAGATATCGCTCTACCTGCCCACCTATCCCTCCAGACTCCTATTTTGATTTTCATGACTTAATATGATTTACTTTGGTGTAATAGTGCCAATTTTAATATATAACTTGATAGTCCGGTGTATGTAAACTAACATTCTAAGCCTCATCTCTCTCCTGTCTAAAATCAGAGTTGCAAGCAGTTAAAACTCCTTTTCTAAAGTTCTATCATTTAATGCAAACACCTCAAGAAGATAATGAAATATATATTGAAAGTTTGGGTAAGTTTGGGTAAGTTTGAAGACAATTCAGACAATGCAGGTCTGAAAACAAATATGTAAGAAACAAAGAAATTGGTTTATGGTAAACCATATCTTATGTTCTACAATAAAAATGATCATATCAATAAATTTAACATCGGGTAAAACTGAGCAGAGTTTATTTTAAACCTATGTCCTTTTGGTCCGATTTAGGATGCTTTCTTCTTCCTCAAGAAAACTTAAGTTTAAGTAGATCTTACAAGAAGAAACATATTCAAAGAACTAAATAGAGCTTTCATTATAAAATAACTCACCATGAGCCAAAATTACTCTACAGTTAATAAAGCTATTGATTGTATGTGCATACATCTGAAATGAGAAGTATTACTTTGGATATTTTTGCTATCACAAATTTTTCAAATGTAATATTATTTCTCCATTATATTTAAATGTTTTTAGTTAACAAAATAGGTCTTAAAGTATATAGCAAACTAGTGATAAGTTACATTGAGGCATCTTTATTGATGCTAATAATGATCACTTTAATAGAGAGTAAGGTACAGCCAATGTTTATTCATGGATCATATCATGTATTCTTTAAATTAATCTACAAAGCTAAAAGCATTTTAATGGCCTTAACTTATATGTTCTTATATGTAACATAACATACATTACTTACTTATTTTATGTTACAGATTTTAAAGTTTCCTCTAAGGCATTCTTATGAACTGCATCCATACCCTATAGAAGTATTGTAGAAAGGATTATCTGCATTATATCAAGGTTGATGCCTAAAGAGAGATAAACCAGTAGAAAAATAAATCTCTAATTATTATATTTATAAAATCACACTTGGGGAAGGTGCCATGGCAGGGGCACTGCATTGGCTAAGACTTGCGTGCATAGGGAGTATAGGAAAACACCAAATGGAACCTCTCCATGCAAGATGCCATTCAGAAGAGGTTCTGATCCAACATCAATTTATCATCCTGGCAACACAATGTCACTATGACATTGTGATCTTAATACACACAGTGGCACAAGACATTTTTATGTCAATTATGCAATGAATGTAATAATGGTAGCATAATTATGTAAACCATATCAAATATTTTTAGAGCTCTCAGGTACTGTAATGACAAAAATAACAGTTTTCAGTTCTAGGAAATAATGTTATCTTATGTAACTATTCCTTTATTACTAAACTATTCCTTTATTACTACTACCAAATACATTTGACTTAAACTTAGTGAATTATTCTAAAATTAATACTACCATCTGCTTTCTCTAAAACATGTTCGTATTCATTATTGCCAGAAATATATCTGCTCATAACATGTGCTTGTCTGACATTTTCTGTAATTTTTAAAACATATAAATATAGAGATCATCGTATTTCCACATGTCAGTATATTATCTATTAAGTACAGGTAATTATTTACTTATTCTTCATTTGGAAAAACTTTAGTTGAACCCCTAATATGTTTATGACAAGACTACAAAGGCATATTATTTGTGTCCTGCCCAAGTTGTTTGATGCCATATTCTAAAATAGCATGTTATTTCATTTTCTTTACCTTTGCAAGGATCTACCCTTCAAACCCGAATTAACCAGTTGTACAGTTACAGAAAGGCATTCTGTTCTTGTCATACTTGACATAGCATTGTCTAGGCAATGAACTAGTGTCTGAATCTGACAATAGGTTTAATCCTCTACTAAACGTAGGTGATTTCTACAAAGTTAAGAGCATTTTAATGATCAATTTCATTCTTAATCAGCTGTGGGCTGAAGACAGGTAACTCTTCTAATTTCATAGATAAAGCAAAAGGAGCCAAACGAAGATTCTCTGTAATGCAAAAGTCACCACTTTTTAATGTCACAAAATCAATCATTCCTCATGCTATATAGATTTCAGAAATCTTATGGAAAAATATTGACTAGTAATCTCATATATCTTCAACATAAACATCAAATGGTAACACATCTCTGGAGAAAGGAAACACCAATTTCTCCTCGAATATATAGTTCATTATATTCTCATCAAAAAGTTGATGATGCAAATAAATGTAAACTTGTCTCATACAGTGGATAACTTTCCTGTTATTGTATCTTTGTTATTTCAAACAGAATCTGAGCATTTCACCCTGTGAACATGATCTACCTGGAAATACTATGTAATTTTTGTAATCTTTATAGTTAAAATTCGAGCTTTTTTAAAAGAATGTTGTGCATGCAAAAAACTGAAGGATGTGCATGGCTATATTGAGCATGAAATCAAAACAAAACAAAACAATGCTCTATCAAAGCAACGCATTGTACATATCACTGCAAACAAAAATATGCCAATATTTGTTTTGTAACACTCTATCTTTCCTGTGGTTTTCTTCACAACCTTAACATTAAGTATATTCAGATACATTTGCCTATGACACTAGAAAGCAGTTGTAGCCAGCAGACATACACGTTCTGAGTGGTGACCAGAGTGAGAATCACAAACATGGAAAGGAACCTCCCCTCCCAGGTAAAGTGATCACTTTAACCCCAACATCCAACACCCTTCAATAAATGTGTTATTTTTACTATTTATATGTTTTTTTATTTTTAATATTGAATATAAAGAAAACACTTCTTATTAAATTTTGCCTAAAGATATCTTTATTTTTAACAGTTTGGACTCAGATTATTTACAAAACTTATGACAAAAACCAGAGTCAATTTCCAATTAATAAAATAATAGCATGCCTACACACACTCATATATAAGCAATGAAGTTCAGTTTTATTTTTATGTCAATATTACATATTCCAATTTGAGGACGATAGAAAGAACTTGGGTAGGTATCAGGTTTTTGAAAAGTAAAATAAGAAACAAAGGTTGCAAGTTTTGTCACTGAGTATTCAATGTTTTATTGCAGTACTGCAACATGTACTCTTGCATGCTTGCAAATGTTGAGAGAGAGAGAGTGAGCAAGATATAGCAACTAGGAGAAAAGAAATATTTGTACTACTTCATTATAAGAGAGCAAAAATTGAATAGCTTATATTGTCAAGCGAAGTAAATAACACTTACCTTGCTCAGCGGTGGAACTGAGTTTAGCTCCGCTCAGCGCTAACAATTCTGTTGGTGCTCCTGTCTCCCTGCTTCTCTTTTCTTTTTATAGTATCTTCACAGCTGAATCTTTATGCATCCCCGTGCAGCTCTCTCTTCGAGCTTCACTTTTAACTCAGACAGGCAGGAAGCTGAAGCCCAAGGATCTCTCTATCTGATTGGTTTCCATTCAGCGTTTCTGATAAATAAGAGACGTCTCCCAAATAGGAAGATATTGCCGCTGATGGCGCTGCAGGGCTTCCCGGTTTGGGGTTGAGGGAGTGAAGACCTCTTTGGGCACAGTGATTTGCAAGCGAATGAAATGGGAGGGCAGAGAGGAGGGCTTTCTCAAAGACCCCCCATAAAAGAAAACAATCCCGTGTTTTTAGCCTCTGTTAATCAGCTCTGCTTAATCTGTTTGCAATTGGGAGAAAAAGGTCACAGCGTGTCTGTAACCAGTAAATCATCTGTAGAAAATTTATATCACCTGGACAGTGCTGCTACTCAGAAGGAATTTTGTGTATAGTCCCTGCAGAATTCACTATTACCTATTTAAATTCCATGTCAAAATGCCAACTTTAAGAAAAGGGAGAGGAAGCATCCCGATTGCATCAGCCATTGATAATGATGTATTTTTATCTGTATCTCTGTAAGTTTATAATCTAAAATAATCTTTGAAAAAACAACAAATTTCAGAGCCCTTAATAAGCAATAGCCTCATGTTTCTTTTCTGCAAAGAGAATAGCTTCAAAGTATAACTTCAAATATCTAGAACTCTTTGCTTTTTACTTAATAATGCAATTGAGGAATTTTCACCTTCCCTGGAAATATCCAAAAATAACCCCCAAAGTAATGGTGGCTATAGCCACATCACAAAAACTAAACCAGCCACCTGTTAGAATCCTCAAACACTGTACAACTTTTCAACAGGGTAAGCTAAAGCAGAATCAAAGCCTGCTTCAGAGAGAAGTCTCTTCAGTACTTCTGGAAATGGCATAATAACGAAGATATTGATTAGAAGATAAATCCTTTGGAAAAGAAGTCCTAGTAATAGTTGTATGAAATGCACAATGGGAATATGACTCATTTGATAAGGGCTCATTAAGTCACAGTAAGTAAATAGCTTAAGTGTCCCAAAATATCAATATCCTATTTGATGCTTCAACGGAAAACTGACAATAGAAAAAAAAATTCCACTTATTTTTTTTTCTTTCCATTGGTGAAGCTTATCCATGAAGTGTAGATAATAAAGGCGCCTATCTGAGGCTTGTACATTACAGTAACTCATTTGCAAAAAAAGAAAACAAATGCTTCGAAAACAGGACTTTACATATCCCCAAATAAAATGTGCTATTACAGAAGGGTGATGACTGAACATGAGGTGAATGGTTTTAATACTTGTAGGTCTGAAGTGTAGGAGGTGGACAAAAAGGGCGAACTTTATTTTGTTCAGCTTTTAAATAAAGCAAGAGAAGGAAGAAACAAAGCTCTATGCATATTTCCAGGGCTAGATAGATTCCAGTGGTTAAGACAGCTTAGTGAATTCTTCATGGAGGCTAAGAGTGTTTTCTTGAGGCAAAGACACTTAATTTAAAATTCACAGGCGCCTTTGGACTTATTTCTTCTGGGTCTACTTGTTCCTTTAAATAAAACTACATACTATAGAAGCCTCTTTATTAATAGAGATAAAGTAATGCATGCAAAGTAGAAAAAAGGGAACCAAACAAATATTTTATCATAGTTTAAGGTAAATATTCACGAATAAAGGCTTTAAATCCCTAACGTTGAATACATTTTATTTCCCACTGAAACCCAACTGTAGAGAAAGGCTGTTTTGTGTGAAATCCACAATCCATCAGAGCTTTCCGCAAGCTGATTTGAAGTTATTTTTACTACTCCAGGAAAAGGAAGGAAAGTGTTGCCATACAAAACATAGCTGCTATCTCAGGAGTCTTCTGTCTTTCTCTTGTTTAGTTTGGTTCCAGCATTTGAAAAGAGAGGACTTAAACATTGGAATTATTGAAAAATTTGTTAGACACGTATCGTGTATAGCTATGTAAGTTTTCGAACATAGTGGCGTTCTAAGTAGCAAGTTTGTACAAAAAAATCATAATAATAATATCAATATCATCATCATAATAATCATCATCATCATTATTTGTAGTTGTAGGAGTATATATCTCTTTGTATTTAGACATCAACGTTCATTACAAGTAAATGTAAATACAGTAATATTATTTTTAAGATTAGTTTGGATACACTTTTTCTTCGTTTTTGGTACTTTAATGCTGCAGTCCCCCAAGCCCTGGGTCACAGACCAGTCCTGTTAGGAACCAGGCCTCGTAGCAGGAGATGAGCTTGAAGCTCTGACTGTGTTTACAACTGCTCCCCGTCACACGCAGCCCCTGACCTCCGCCTCCTGTTGGATAAACCCGCTCTAGACTTTCACAGACATGCGAATCCTACAATGAAGTGTGCATGCCCAGGACCTAGACAGCCCACTGTTTATGAGATTCTAATGCCCAAGGATCTGAGGTGGAGACGCAGTGCACTTGAATCAACCTGAAACTATGAACTAACCCCTGCCGGCTCCCCACCCCCTGCTCCCCTGACCGTGGAAAAATCATCTTCCATAGAACCAGTCTTTGGTGCCAAAAAGGTTTAGGGACTACTGCTTTAAAGTATCACCTATTGCCTAAAATGTATTTTATGGACTTTTTTCCTTTCTTCTTATTTGAATATAGTGCCTTTTCATCCTTGGGTACTCCATCTATTTAATCCTATTCAAAAAACTGATGCATACTTGCCACACGGAAAACTCCATTTAAAAGAATTATTATAAAAAAACCTATTGCATGATAATAATTTTGAAGTAGACACACTGCTAGCTTTTTTTGTGTTGAAATAGAACGTTAAAAGAATGGGCTAATGATTAAAATAAACTTTATACTCAAACGAATGTTTAAGCCCACAGTTGGTCCTACAATATCCAGTTGGGCCCATAAAGATGTGAGTGTTTCATGGGAAAAATCCTCAGACAGACGCTTCATATGCTATCACACAGCTCAGGGGACCCCCTCGAAACTAAGACCACCATCTGCTCCTGGTAAGCACCATTCACCACTTCTCTGCTAAAACTGAAAGGCTGGGCAGAGCAGCTTTTGTAGGTCACTATCATGGCTCTCCTCATCCAGATCTCAACAGGAAGGGCTCCTACAATCTGAAGATTAAACTACTTTAAATTGCTCTCTCTCAGCTATTACCCCATTTTAGGGCTGCCATTGAGCCCACCAATTTTTTAATCTTTGTCACCCTTCTGAGATCTTGCTTCTTTGCTCACTCGTGTTTTCTCCCATGTTTATTATCCAAAAGTTATAAATTTCCTTATTTTCCCTGACAAATCACTGGTATTAATTCCATCAGTGTTCACATCCCTACTTATATAGGCCCTCTATGGAATTTAAGTGACTCCAGTCATCTGTCATAATGTGATTCCTATTACTATTTGACTCAGGGTAGACCCAGATTTCATCTGAATACCTTCAGACCGATTATGCCCACCGGTAGGTATCACTCTAACATCATGGAATTCTTTGTGTCTTTGGATTTTTCTTTGAACATTGTCTTTAATTCCCTGCCCAAACTCAAGGAGGCTGTTGTTTTAAGATTCTTTTTCATTTAAGCTTTCCCACTTGAGAGATTATCTTACTCTCACGGCCATATACAATAAGGCATGCGGTTGGGGTAGGCAATTCTCCGGCTTATCTTGACTGGACAATTTTTCTTCACTTTTCTTCATGCTTGCCATCAGCTTGTATCTTGCTTAACTCTCTCTGTCAAATTATTTAAATACCAACTGTTACTCCTAATTCATTAAAAGTGAAAAGCTGAGTTAGTAGCTTATTATTTTTATGATATTTAATTTTATTATTTTGTTTTGCAGTAACTACTGTCATCACTTAAAAAATTTAACAGCCACTTAGATTACCTACACACTGCATTGACCCTCTCTTTGTCTTGACAGTTCCATTCTTTTTTTTTGTATACATTAATGCATTTATGGGGCACAATGTGCTTATTTCATATAGAATTAGGAATGCTTACATCATACTGGTTACTATATACCTCATCTTGACATTTCCATTCTTAATGAACATTATTCCGTCTCTACCCCAGCTGCGATCCCGTAGTTACGGTATCAAGAAGAGAAAAATCCCTTTCTTTTTCTTCTGAACACCCTTGATGGCCTTACTCCAAGCCAAGACGGACTAACAATAATTGACTCAGTAGAACTAAGCTGGATTGTTGCAAAACGCTATTAGATTTCTACCTGCTTGTTATGACTGGCAAATGGATTTATGTAGCGGACAAAGTCAGAGAGAGGAGTGTTTCTTTCATTGATTTAGCCTCATCTCAACTACAAAGGTCAAAGGATCTGGTGCCCACTGGCCTCTCCCAGGGTGGGAATTCGCTTCCAGAGCATTAACTAGTGTACCCAATCCAAGCACCTCTTTCTGTGAGATGCAGAAAGTGAAGGGATTATTAAGCATTATGATGATTTTCTCCTATAAGATGTTTTTTCTGTATAAATTTGCTTTGCATCTATGCCACATGTCCTTGTTATACTTGTTCTTGTATCTAATATTCAAGACTTTTAATTAGCAAAAACACCACAACTTCCAAAGATGGTTTTTGAAAAATCCTAATTTTGCTCTTGTGACCGCCACATTTAAGTTGCTTTCTCTCAGTTATTACCATTTTAGGGCTGCCATTTAGCCCACCATTTTTTAATCATTGTCATCCTTCTGAGATCTTGCTTCTTTGCTCATTTGTGGTTTTTTATTATCAAAATCACTGCCTTATACACTCTCTTGTTTTACTCTCCCACTGGGACTGCACACACTACCTCCAGTGAGTAATATTTTTTTCGAGAAAGGCAAGAAAAGATAATAAAAAGGGATTTGTACCATGTCTGTGGCAATAAAATATGAAATAGGGAAATCTGGAATCTTCTGGATCTTGGTACATGGAGTCATCCATAAACCAAACAATGCAGCAGGATTTTGAAATTGGAGTTACTGTTTTCAGTTGGTCTTTCTTCTGCATAGTTCAGAGAGCTCTGACATATTCCAGGCTTAATCTTGAAGTTGAAAATCCAGGAACTCCACAGCATCCTTGACGTCTATCCATATAAACCAGGCAAAACATAAATGGCCTAAAAGAGTGAGCTAATTTTTTTTTAAATTCTTCATTTAATTATGCTTATCTCCTATACACTCGTATCACACTGTGACTAGCACTGTGCCCACCTTTATTGCCACACTAATAAGAATTCCACTCATAATAATACTAGAAAAGGGTTTAATGTATTGTCTACTTGGGTTAATGTTTCCAGGAATTTTATAAATGTTATTTCTTTAAGAAAATATATAAAAGGTAGATTTTGTTTATTCCTTGATATAGTGTAAGGAAACTGATGGTCAAGGAGCTTATTTGTCAAAACCCACTCACTTAGGCAGATGATACTGTCAACAGCAGAAACCACTGGTTGCATTTAAGTGCAATGCTAGCTCTGTTTACACTACACCGTAAAATTGCCTCATTAGCAACAAAGTGAATCACACCTAGAACAGTGGTGCCCAAAGACAGATGAAATATTGTGTATGGCATAGAAACAATTCTCATCCTCAAAATTTGTACCATATAGAATATCTAAAAAGTGTGTAATTCTTAAAAAGAGTTTTTAAATATAACAGAATATAGAAAGTTTTAGTAAACAAATAAATCAGAAGAACAAGCTAATTTATAAAATAATTTGCCAAAATGATCTATAAAAATATGCCAAATTATAAATGGCTTGGAATCATTCATAAATAAATATTTTAAAGATCTTTTTACAAGTTTATGAGAAACTTTTTGAAAATAATTAGAAATATTATTCTAGATCATGTTAGTCAGATAAGTATTCTAAAAAGAAAATGTTATAACAAAAATTCCTACATTGAAGAAATATATATTGTTAAAACCTTTTTTGTAAGTTTTATATAAGTTTATTTAGAACTTTTTAATGTGTTTTATTAATTTTTGTATCCTCTAAGCACACGACAAAGTAGTTCACTAGTACATTACATATCATTTGCATAAAATAAATTTCAAACATGATGGGAAATTAAAAACAATTATTTCCTTTCAAAATTGATATAAATTTGTCATAATCTTATACACAAGTATTGCATGCTATACTAAGAGTCATAAATCAGAGAAGTGAATCAGAAAAAAAAGTAAACCTCCTAAATACTTACCAAGAAAAGGTATTTTCTCTTACCATAATTTAACATGCAACCAAAATCATTCACATTTAGTTTACATAAATGAGATCTTACTGAATGCTATTTTACCATGGATATTTAAATTTTTTTTTTTTTTGGTATTACATATTTTTTCTCTCTTATTTTCCACAACTCCTGTCCTTCTTCTCTTTATACAGCCTTTTTCTTCTAATGCAGGGCTTGACATTACAGTCTTATAATTTCGTGCACACTGCGTAAAAAGATTAAAAGCCAGGCGGTGCCTGTGGCTGAAAGGAGTAGAGTGCCAGCCCCCTATACTGGAAGTGGCGAGTTCAAACCCAGCCCTGGCCAAAAACTGCTAAAAAAAAAAAAAAAAGACTAACAGCCTATCTATTTTTTCAAACAAGCTAATGATTTACATTCTGTTGATTCTGATGATTTACATTTTAAATGAAAATAAGCACATTTCATTATAATGAAATTTCATAATGACAAATGCCTCCAGTCAACTATTGCATTTACGTGTTGCTAAATATCCTATTTTTTTACTATTCAGTGGTATTTTCTTTTCTGAGATATGCATTTTTCATTGAAGAAAACTACCCAATCATTATCTGACAATTTAGATACTTTTGTTTTAAATTTTAGATATTTTTGTTTTAAATTTTTATGGGGAGCATATTCAAGATTATGATATTTGGGGAAATACTTTAATAGCTATCTAATATCATATTTTATAGGCTACATTTCATATTTCTTTGAGGATTGTCCTCTGAATTTTTTTCCTGTTTGATGATTGAGATATCTTATCATTAATATCCCTGCCTAAGGAGGCGGAGCAAGATGGCGGACGAGTAACAGCTTCCTTGAGGCTGGGCACAGTGAGACTGGGGAGAGAGGACTTCAGGCATCTCTGCCAGGCGGGATCTGTCCAGAAACTTCCCTTTGGGGACACAGGGAGACAGCGTGAGGCTTCTGGACACCCTGAGGAAGGCTAAAGCAGCGGAGACTGGGCAAGTGGTTGCGTCTGTTCATTCGGTCTGATCCTGTCGGCGGCTGTGGGTGGGGCAGCAGTGGGACTGCAGGAAGGGCCTTGCCTGTAAGCCGTTTGGGTTTCTTTTGGACTTGGCACTTGGTTGAACTGCCTTGGGAGGACCTGGGCAGGAGTGTGGGGTTTTTTTGAGTGTTGCCTGGGGCCCCAGACTGGGCCACCAAGCCAAACGGA